>JAODLI010028868.1:0-20141 GCA_027575585.1 Percopsis omiscomaycus | reverse complement strand
TTGTTATGTGGGGGGGGGGGTAAATTAACATGCCCCCCCCCCCCCCAGAAGACTGAAGGCAAAAACATTTTAACATTTAACAATAAGGCCACAGTAACGTCTAGACATTGATGTCAACACGTCTCATTTGTCACATTTTACACAACAGAAAAAAACAGACTGAAATAGGCCAGAAACAATCAACAACAAGGCTTACAAACATTACATGCAAATGGGACCGATAAACAAGACCGTCCCCCATTCTAAGCAGAATCTACTGCCACAGAGAGCTCTGGCAGTGACCCGTGAATCTGCGCTAGCGATGACAAAGCAGCTAATCGGGGCCAGCGAATAGAGGGGCCCGTAACATGTGCTTTACCTACAGAAGGGATTATCGACCCAGGCAGAATTTGCACCTGATTAAACAAGACAAGACAAGAGTTACACTGGGACATGCCAGGAAGGGCTAGCTCCTCTTTGCTCTGGTAATGGATTTGCCCATTATTCGTGGAGAAGGTCATTACAGGAGTTTACTCTTCACCCCACCATTCCTCACTCTCTTGTCAGTCTCTTGTGAAAGCAGCCTAGACTGCATTCATTACACCTGGAGGTCACCACCAAAGGAATCGCAAGTAGCAGTGTGTAACAAGGATTTTGAAAGGCAACAGTGCAGAAACTTTTCCACATTAACTGGATTTCTTTTTCAATGATGAATGGCTTTGGAATCATACACATTTTCAGTTGTTGCTTGTGCTCCAATTAACACAAGATAAAACATGGAACGGTCACAGCAGCTAAAGTAACCTTGCGAACTACAAGGTGTGTGTGTGTGTGTGTGTGTGTGTGTGTGTGTGTGTGTGTGTGTGTGTGTGTGTGTGTGTGTGTGTGTGTGTGTGTTCAATTTATTGATGCTTTCGGCTACTGAATAAAATGAAAAAGATACAAGCCCAACATTAGCAAAATCCATCTCACGACACCGCCTTCATTGCATTCAAATTAACTGTAGTTGCTGTTAGTGGAATTTAGCTCACACTAAAATCATTAAGCTAGCTACTTGTGTACAGAAAGACAGCAACATTGTGGAGGGCTCATTTATAAAGTGATAAATTTCTCACTGTGAACTTTTAGTTTCCTCTTGGCACCAGAAAGGAAAGGGAGCGAAGCGAACAAATGGAGACGGCGGGGAGGGTTGAGGAAAAGACAAATGGGAGTGAAGACTGGTCCTTTGAGCCAGAGCTCAGCTAATGGATCATGTGCCATTCCCCTGTGGTGGGCCCATAGCCTCCCCTGGCCACAGAGCCGCTGCCCTGTAATTACCCGCAGTGGAGGACAGCGAGTGAAGGAAAGGGCCGGAAAGCAGGCAGATAGAGGGGAAGTGAGTAAAGAGAGTGGTAGGATGCTCATGCTCTTTTTTTCAGCTGCGGGGTGATTTCTCAAAAGCTACCAAGCTCAAGCCACCTGAATTATCCAATGGACTTCTGAGCTCCATTAGACTATGTAGATGGGGATGAAGGCATATCAATGGCGATTAATAATTACAATCAGGTCATTTAGCAGACGTTATTATCCAAAGCGACTTACAATTACATGGTGCTGTTACATGGAGCAGATAGGGGTTAGGCATCTTGCTCAAGGATGCTTACAGGTAGGCCAAGTCTGGGGCTCAAACCCACAACCTTCTGACTGGGGGTCCAACACCTAGACCACTAGACTATCCTGCCCTCATGCGAATCACAGCCTCTCATTATACGCCCCAATAAACGTTTGTATAAGTGATTTTATTAGGGCTTTATTAGGGCAAACACAGTGTATTATCTTTTGTTTTTTTGTTCGACATTTACAGTTGACATATTTTGTCAACTGTGCTGCACATGACAAACAACATTCAGACAAACACAAGAAACAACGAAACCTATAAATGCAAGTGTCATGTATAGACATCGCCTCTGGTAGATGTTTTTTCCCCCCAGAATCAGCTCTGTTAAAGTCATGAAATGAAATGCTCGTCACTCCTGTCAAGGTAACGCACAGAATCTCACCAGTATTTTCAAAATAATTTTTAATTGCTTTTCTGCTTTTGTCAAATGAGAGTGATCATAATTTTAAGAGTGATCTCTTAAAAAGGTTAAAAAGTTTATATTTCAGCCCATACTGACCTGACTGAAACACATTATAAGTGCATACTGGGCGCATTGTGCTTTTGTATAACCATGTCTCTTTTCAGTTTTGCTTTGCAATGACCGCAGATATTCTTCCACTTTAGCTATAGGGTGAATGCAAAGCATCAGCAAAAGAAAAAGGAACAGAAAACAAATAAACCCAACCATCTCTCTTTTTCTCCTTCCAACATTAGCTCTCTCTCTCTCTCTCTCTCTCTCTGTCTCTCTAATGATGTGGAGGTGAGACGGCTCCTTGGTATTCACTGAGAAAGGCCCGTTGGGACAGGAAGAGTCGCCGGCAGCTCAGGGTTAGCGCAATTGAACGTCTGTCTAAATAAATAGGAGCCAATTCCTTTGTGCTCGTCGATCCCGCTGACCTCCTCCCACACACCGGGTTACGGGTGCCCGAGTGTCCAGAGAAGTGATATTAAGGGCAGGGTGGAAAGGGAGGTAAATAGACATGGGGAGAAGCATGGGAGGACAGAGGCACACACCTTAACACTCGAAAGTAAACAAAGGCTATATAGCACAATAGATTTTATTCCTTTAGCTCTTAGCCTTTGGCATGTTAATGGAAGCTGAGAGTGTAGCAGCTACGTGACTAGCATGTTTATCAGTCGATTGCGTCTGTTATCAATACTATGTAGAATTCTCAATGGTTTCATTTGTTCTTCTAGCGGAACCATCTCACAAGGTTACTTTTGTGCATGCACATGTGTGTGCACATGCAGGTGGGTACATGCGTGTACATGTATGCATACAGGAGATAGTAAAGTGGATAATTCTCTAAAAAAAACTCTAAAAACAAACCTCATTAGTCACATCGTTTATTAGTAATTTCAGCACGTCAGTGACATCAATCCCTCACGTAGATTTGGTCTATTGACAATTTGTGGACTGATAAAGTATTAATAAGTGCACACACACATATGTTACATATTCTTAAGTTATGTTCGCAGTATGTCATTATCTCAGAACCCAAATTCATACCCATAAACTACCTAAATGGCCAGTCTCCAATTAAATGCCTGCAACGACAACGACTTCACTAGACTTTTTCCATGTAAATATTTAATTCTAAGCCAGCAATGTCAACAAAAATTATAGAAATGAACTGTGTTTTAGACTTTTTTTATGTAAAAGGGGTTGGCAGAGACACCCTTGACTATTTAGGTAATTTTATGTATCATTTATTCCCCTATTTCACACTTTTCCAAACTATTGCCTGCTACTTTGCAAGGTTCTTATGATCTAGGGCAAGGTGGCTTTACCTCACCCTGAATTTGTGGTCTGTTTGTCATGCTTTTTAAATGTCATAAAAATGTGTATGTCACATTGCACCACTTTGTTGCTGCTGTCATTTCTTGTGAATGAATCGTCTAGTTACATTAATTTACAAGTGTGAACCATAGAGTCAACACTGTGCAACGATTATATGTTATATGGTAAAATTATCACCCATTTGTACAAAAGCTATTAAACACACACAAATACTCGATTATCGATGAATCCAGTCTTCAACCAATGTAGCTCCTCAGAATTTTACAGTTCTTGGATTAAGAATGTTTAAAATAATGAAAAATGTGACAAAATGCCCCAAACCACCCTTGTATTGACTTTAAGAAGACTTTAAGAATTAGTAATGGAACAGCGGCTTGGCCGCCGTTACCATGACGAGCTGTTGCCTGTAGAATAGGCCCACGATTCATCCTTACATGATAAACCTAAACCTCTTAGGAACCTGTGGGCTGGAGAATGCTGCATTTGGCGGTACTAATGACATACATAGATCAGTGATGCTCAAAGTGGGGGATGTCATCCAGCTTCTTCAGAGATATTAATTCATACCAATATCTAAGCAGTTTAGTGCCATCTTTCTCAGAATACATCATTTCTACCCATTAGGATTTTTCAGATACTAACTATCACATGATGCTTATTGGGGATAGCAAAATACAAATATTACATTTTTTCATTTAATGTTAGCTAATAGCATACAGTTATGACAATTTAGAAGGACTGCACGATGGAAGGTACGTCTCATTGTATTGCTACTGTTGGCAGTGATGAAGGAATGTGATCAATTGAACACTGCTGAACTCTTTTGGCCAAGGTTTTCTGTAAATCTTCAACTGGGATGTCTGTGGAATGGCTTTAATACATGACAAGAGCATACAGTTGTGACTGATTAGCTTTCATTCATTTCACCATCTTACTAATGCTGATTTGTCAGGATAGATTGATTTTAAAAAGAAAAATCTTCTGAATGGCTTACTGTTAAATCAATTTGAACCTTTCTCCATTGTTTTCAAGAAAATATGAATCGCTTCAGTAATCTTTGTATAATTTTCCCTGTAGAAGTGCAATATTCCAGACCTATTTTCTTGTTAAAGATTTCAACGTTTGCTTAGAAAGATATTGCCTTTGCATCTGTCAAAATCAATAGTTGAAAAGAACGGGCCATTGTAATCAGTAAAAGGCTCCGAAAAGGTCAACTGTATTAATGATTTAATGCCTATTTTGACATATTAGCTCATATGTTGCGTACACACGTATGCTATTATTAATTTAGCAGTCTTGATGGAAACCCTTGGGGAAAAAATATGAATGATTAGGCCTTACATTTTGTCCTTGCGTTATTCCCCCTTCTGGTTGATGTCTTTTTAGCTCAGAACTTTTTGTTCACATTCTTGTTTCACTACTTCAATATATTTTTTCTAAGGCTACTGCAATTTAATAAGACCACATAAATAGAATATTATTGTAACAAACGACCACGCGCACAGCAGCTGCATATAATGTGAACCACAACTTCCCACACTCCCTCCAATAGAGATATTGCTAAACCGCACCCACACCTCTACAATAATACCTGCTAGTTAGGTATCTTGCGGCTGATGCTTTTAAGGCGTTGCTGTTTCGTTAAAAAAATTCAGGATGCACTTCTCTGTGTTCATATAACATCTCCATTTCATAATGCATGGAGTGCAATTGACACATACACTATGTTTAGAAATGTAGCTTATAGTTCTTAGGTGCTCAAAATATTTAATCGGTGCCTATTCAGGACTGCTTCACAATAATTGTCTGGTCTTGCATAAGAAACGCCTACAATTATTATTAAATCCAAATGGGTTGTATTTTTGGTGATCTGAAAATAATTTTTGTGTTCTTTGTATCTTTAGTTTAGCTTATATAATGCTGGCCTTTCTATCTGCAGAGAAAAAAATTGACTCCTACATACAACACACAAATGGTTTTGCATTAAACATTCTCATTAGCAGCTTGAATAAACATACTCTTCAGTCATTCTGCTACGGTTTTAATTCCATCAATGTTCTTGCAGCACACACACACACACACACACACACACACACACACACACACACCTTCACCTGTGTAATTATTTCTAAGTGTGCTTATTTGGTAAAGTTCAGGAGGAGCCATCCACTCTGTCAGTGTTTACACACTTGAAGCTGAACCAAAAAGTAATTGAGCTTGAGTGGCTCCATTGTCAAGGACCAGAGGGATGCCACACGCGCTCTGTAGTAGCACAGGCGTGCCCCCAACAGATACCGGTGCTCTAACCTCTCTCTGCCTGTTTACAGCTGAGGTTTGGTGTCTAACAGGCCATGAAATTACATTTCCACTCCAAGGAGAGGTCAGCGCTTCAGCTCTTCACCTCAAGACAGCGAGCCAACAAATGGACAAGACCGCCTCTTTAATTAGCGTGTATATTTATGGCCCTAGTCATTCTGCGTCTGTAGGCATCATTAAGACCATCTACTCAAGAAAACATAAAAGGTATTGAGGGTAGATGAAGGGAGCGGGGGTGGGAAGCCTTTAACAAGACAATTTCTAAATAAATGGTGGTATTAAAATCCATTTAAAACATTCAGTTCCTTCAGCGACTCATACTAATATCCTGGCCCGGCCATTTCTCTTCTCTTGTGAAATTGGTGCAATTTTTCTTCAACTACACGTTTTCCTACACTTTACAATCTTTCAGAGAGACTATGTGATTTCCACGAAGCATACATCATGATATATTTCTGTCGTCTCGGCACTATGGAAATGTATACTCGTTTTGTCACATGCATAATGAGGCTTATACCTTACCACTTCATATGTTCTATTGTTCTGTAGACCAGTGACTGCAGATGCAAATGACTATTCTTCAATTCTGGCAAGGACATAGCTGAATTGCATGATTTTCATGATCAAATATTCATTGTTTACTTGTTTAATGTGCTGGTGGCGTTCCTAATTTTGACTTTACTCCAGAGCAATATTTATGGACTATGCCAGTTTTAATATTTTCAGCCACATAATTCAACCCACCAAGAATTAATGAATCCATACTGTAATATTCAACACCTGTGCCTCAGCTTCCTGAGTGCTCTCCCCTCAAGTTTTAGGCCAATGGCAAGATTCACCTCTGAAGATATTAGAGGTCATCTTAAACAGGCAGAAATATGGCGGAATAGAAATAAGTAGACGTGTCTCTTAAAAATGCGTAACGTGTTTATCCGTGATTTTGCCCTATCAAAATGGAAGACAAGACAATGCATAGCCGATAAGATCTATGAGGTTTATTTTCATTGTCTCTGAACTCCCAGTCGTCTCAGAGGCACCGTGCGCCCTCGGCTTTGACCTTCTGCTCGCTTACATCCCAGAGATTCACATCGGTTGCCTTCTTTCAGTTTCTTTTCAAATAATTCTATAGGTAAGGAATGTGGTGGAAAGGTTGAATCCAGGGTAGGTATGGGATCTTGTGCTTGTATTATGGAAGGAAGAAAAAATGGCTGGTGTTCTGAATGATCTGAAGGTAATTGGTTTGGTGAGTTTGGGGTTTTTCTTTTCCAGGAGAGCAATTATTTACAGTCCCCACAGAGTTGGATTGTCAACAGGAGGTAATCAAACCATTTGCTAAATATTACTGGCTGGAATTGTGTATTTTACTGTAATTATGTGCTTGTTGTCCAATATCAACAGGAACAGCAGATCAAGACGTTCAAACTGTGTGTGCTCGCAGAAATGAGCATGTTGAGCGTATAGAAGGGCTTCCCTAGACACCAAGATTAGTTTCATAGAACCAGTATCCACAACTTTCCTATTAATTTTAGCCTTTATTATGAGTGCAACTGACATGAGAAACCAAGCATTTTACCAGTGACTCTTAACAAATAATTGCTGTTCAGGGAAGTAAAATCTTGTCTTGCAGTGTATCACCCACTATTAAAAGTATCCTCCTGTTTTACAACCCAAGAATAATTAATGCTCAAAGTGTCGTAGCACTTTATTCCTCTGTGCCTGATGCATTTGGAATGAAACCGAGCTTCAGAGATTCTGCATCCCAACATCCCAAGACAGCCTCCTATACTTCCCCAGCATTTATTTCTGTCTCTCTGTGATTATGTCTCTCTGTGATGTATTAACCACAACACCAAGAGGTTTGGTATAACGCCGACCAGGTCTGACAAGTTTTATTTGAAGGGTAAGTACAGGCCATTGTCTCCTGCCTTATCGTCTGGTTCACAGAGGGGTTTGCGTGCGCCTGTAGTTCTGCTCCCTCGTTTCTTTACTAGAGAAACAGGTCATTAGTCCAGTTGCCCACACCTGTATTCCCATCCCCAAGTCCTGTGAATCACACCTCCAGACACTCCCTCTCATTCAGACAGCGCGAAATCACGGCCACACGCCCACACTCTCATTGTAGCGATGGGAATCGTATATGAGAATACAGTATGTGCCAGGTTGACTCATTAGCCATCTGCCCCAATAGCAGTCAATACATAAACACTGTCTATTAGGCCTACTCACATACTGCTATGTGACAACTACACAAATCCACTCATTCCCGTATTCTCACTGTCTAGTTAATTTATTCCATTCTTTTTACTATCCCCCACTCTTTCATTTTAAATAATTTTAAATAATAAATATTTTTAGGTCTTTAGTCCTGGCTTAATCTCAGTTAGTGCAGATAGGAGAACATGTACAGCATAACTTTAGAATGTCTTTTTCAAGAAAGCGTTATGTCAGCAGGAGACCCTGTTTTTACAAGAGTACATTTAGTTGCATCTATTGTAACATTCAAGCAGTGTCCAAAGTAGAAAACACAATGGAAGTTAACCTGCTGTAAACTCAAGTTAAACTCTGGGTATTTTCTTCCACCGTCAGTCTAATTGAAAGTGAATGTCTATTAGAATCAAGTATGATGTCTTTCTAGCAAGTTGCCGACTGGGAACAAGATCAACCCTGTGAAGACCCAGCTATACCCACTATAAAATAGATCACCAATTGTGTTTTTATTTTTCTTGGGGAAAATTCCATATTCCATATTTGATGAACAATACAAAGCCTTCAACACTAGCTTGCCATGATGCCCGTCAACAGCTGGCAGGCTTTATATCTGCTGTTTACTGTAGTCTGCAATCACCTGTCTAGGATGGCAGTGAGCCTGCATGATCTTGTCAACAGGAACACATGTATGCTACATCACACACAAACAGAGAGCCTACATGGGTTGTTAGTTTGCATCAGTGGAAGATATCTGTTCAGCATCAAGCTTCATCAAGCTTCATCAAGCTTCATCAAGCTTCATCAAGTGTCATCAAGTGTCATCAAGTGTCATCTGTGTCGTAAAAACGACAGGGGGAGTTCCCCCGATCTGTCTTCATCAGGTTGTAAAAGAGATAAGACGGCCTCAGCGATATGCACTTGAATTATTATTCTTGTTTATTTTATTTATTTTTCTTTAAAAGGATCATTCTTTGATAAACGGAGAACAGCATAGTTGGACGGGATAGCCTAGTGGTTATGGAGGTCAACTCACAGTCGAAAGGTTGTGGGTTCGATCCCAGACATGCTCAGCTTACCTATAAGGATCCTTTAGCAAGATCCCTTACCCCCACTTCCTCATTTATACTTGTAATTGTACTCATTTTAAGGCACACTGGATAAAAGCATCTGACTCTCTGGGAGAATACATGATTCCCCTCTATTTCATCAAGGGATGTATTTCATCTGTGTGAAATACGTCGCTTTTACTCACGCCAAAGCCCCCAGGGGCCAAATACTAGTGAAGCCTCTTATTGAAATTGCCATCTTACCAGGAAAAATATCGCCTAGACACTGCTGCACAAATAGAGTGGTAATAAGTCTTGGTCAAGAGAGGTGTTTTTTATATCAGCCCCTTGGCTTACAATGAAGCTATTTTTCTATTACTCAGATGTTTGGAAGATGAAATGCTATCACAGGGGTGACCAATGTCTCCAGGCTACTACAAGGAAAAGCGACTTTACAAGTGTGTAGAAATGCGGCGATCACTACAACATCTGTCATATATTGTCTCAGAGTAAAGAAGTATTAATAGATTGGTCCAGGTATCAGTTTATTAAAGACTTGGGGAAACATTGTCTAACTTTAAGTAAATACTGAATGCCTCTCTCTGCTTTAACCCCCTCATGGCAACAGCTGCATTAAGATTTGTGCAGCCTTACCCTTATCTGTTATTTCTTGTCTCGACAACATACTCACTGTTCCTCCCTTCTCAGTGCGCCCTGATTGAGGATGTGGTCTAATCTCCAGCCGCTATCTTCAAAAGCCATATGCCACGGCTCTATTTTGGGGCGGGCCAAGATTGCCCCCCTGTAAGCACTTTCTGGAAGCCTCTGTGGGGATTGTTCCGTTTGATCTATGCTACCTGGACTACAGTGAAGCGGCAGCGAAGGCCCTCTCTCCGATCTCTACCACGTGCCAGCGCCAAACTCCCTCTCCCCAACGGGCTGGGTTAATGCCTACTGAGAAATATACAGATTTCAAAGTTGTCATTTCGCATCTAATTGATGCAAATATTGTGGTCTTATCCTGTCAGTGCTTGGAGATTTTTATGGTCATGGCTAATGGCAAGTGTCAAAAGAATTTCTACCCAGTCAGTAAGTTACTGTGTATAAAGTGATTGGCTCCCTAATCGACCTGTGAGGTGTGAAACCCTAATCACTCTTGTCAATTTCCATGCCTGGAATTGGTCCAGGTTTGAACTTTAACTGAACTTTTTTGTCACGCTCACATTAAATGCCCCAAAACACATTCCCAGGTTATTGTTAGCAGTTTTTCTCACATAAAACACTCGCAGTGTAGTGGAAGTGAAGTTTATGAGTTTTTGATGAAAATCCCATCTCTGTATTGCACAGAGATAAATGTAGACCTTAAAAAGGAGTAGTAAATTAAATCGGCAAGTAAGTAGTGTAGCAGAATTTCAGTTTGGACAGTATACATTTGACAAAGTAATGTTAAATTGTATGTTCAGTATGGTAAAAGATAAAAGTCCAGGCATTTAATGCACAGAAGGGCACAGACACAAGCGATATTAGGAAACAAGTATATATCTAGGAGAATACATAACCTCTACTGTTAACTGCTGTCAGAAAAGCAAGGCCCTGGGGGAGTCTTTGATTGGTGCATCGTTTCACTGTAGGAACACTTTATAGAGAAAAATAAAGTCCTGATAGAGTAACTCATACCACACTTCATACATAGGATATTTGGTCACCCACTTAATGTGAAAACCAAGGCGTTAAATCAGATAAACATGATAATAATATATTTATTTGAACCCCTGTCCTTTCTCATACAAGTATGTTTACAGGTCTTGTGTTTACTATCCCCGTTTGAGGTTTATTAATCTACTGTATAATGTGAATCACTGGATGGTGTAAAGTGGAAGCTAACTTCAGGGTTATACCAATATTTCTTCAGCTGGTTCTGTGCTGGGTATTTTGCAGTTAATTCAGTTACAAGTGGAATATTCAGATGGTCATGTCCTGCTCTCCTGCTGTGTCCCTGCGTACTTCTTACATACCCAGCCCGTCACAGACAGCCCTTCTACATAACTATGAAATTTAATTACCTGTAGGCCTATATGTGACGAAACGACTTTCCCCCTGGAACATACAGTATGTTCTGCAAATATATTTCCTCTTTGTCACGACTAATGCAATTAGAGAAAAACAGTAATGGGAATGAAGCTTGGAGAGGCCTAGGTTTCTGCGGCGGGAAGAAGAGAATTGATAATTGATATTGATTTCTGGGGTGCCCCTGCGGATGGTGAGGATGGTGAGGAAGGAAATAGTGTCGAGTGTTACGACCTCATCGCCGATATGGCCGCATCCAAGTCCTTGAAAGGCTTTTCTTCGCAATGCAGCTGATTTTAGGAATAAACATTTACAACAAGAAAACATTTGTTTTTCTGAGTTCAGAGGTCAGAAAAAGGGTGTGAAGTTTGCTATTATAATCAATGTTTTGTAATCCCAAAGACATCAAAGCAGCCTTTGAGGGAAACTCACCCTGAGTGGATTAGGGGGAATTTATATTTTGAAAATATACAGGTAAATCAATAACTTCTTAGAGAACACTCGGAGGGTTATACACATATATTGATATTTTGTGAATTTTCTACAGCCTTCAGACGCAACAAATAATCAAGCTTCAGAAACTATACAGTTTATTAAGGCTATTATTTTCATCAATTGGGGTGGACATTCAGAGGATTTAACCAACAAATGGTGAATTGTTAGCTCCACCAGAAGTAAACTAAAATACAATTGCATGAATAATTTTAAACATTTTTATACTATACTTACTTTGAATTTTAAAACCTAAGATACAGTACTTTCCTGTCCTTCTAAACTGAACTTGCTGTCAACAATCACCAGTCATTCCAGTAATACTCAATTCACATTATTCAATAAAATCTATTACTAATTTGTATTGCAGACAGGGCAGAATAGGCTGCAAGTACAATAAAAGTGAAGTATGTTGATCTATCAATTCAAAATTATCGTTCTGCATCTCTTCTCTCACGTCACATTATGAGTGACAATTCCAAACAACAACAACAGTTAAGAATTAAACACATGACTGTTTAAGGCTATGAAATACATATGGAACTCTCGATAACACATCTGATACGGTTTAAATACATATTGACTTTGTAAAGTGGTAAAGGATCCCTCAGTGGTGAAGCATTAAGCTTTACGTCGTCAGATTACTAGACCAGGCCCAGGCCTCCATATCTGTTCCCAAGCCTTAAGGGGCTTGCTGGTTATCTGGCCTTTTCTCATTAAATGTTAGATGAAAGTGGGGGCTCGTCTTCGGCTCATGCGTTCCTTAGAGAAAACCTGGATGGGGGCATTAATAAAAGGTCTGACGTCTGAAGGGAATCGGTCTCTTGTACTATCTCGCAGTGCCCCAAAACTAGTCATTTCTCACAAGTTTTGGCTTGCCCTTGTGCTCTTCTGTCCTCCACACCCTTCCCATGTTAGTCCATTGTCCCACACCATGCTTAAAACGCCATTGAGAAAGCTCGGGTAGGTGGGAGCCATGCTTATCTGTGTTGTTTACAACAGTACAACGCCAACACTTCTCCGACCTGGTACCAAAGACGAGGTAAAAAAAGACAAGAGTGCTGAACACATATAGGGAACATGAGAACAAAACGTGTCTTTGTTAGAAGATTAATCACTGGGTTAGAAATCATCTGTTGCCATCCCTTCAGGGAAGGGATGAAAGAGTGGGATTTAGGGCATGTCAATATTAAGATGTTGATCTCAGACAAACAGTTTAAACAGTGGCGCTCCTAGTGGAAGCCAGGGGAACCTACGCTTCCTCAGAATTAAATGACTTATGAAAATCTCTAACAATGCACCTGAAATAAACTTTAATGAAACATTTCCAGTCACATTTGTATACCTGTTTTAAGTATGTACATACAGTATATTTTTACCGTGACTATGGTGAACGGAAAGCGTTTCAATGTGAATTCGCCATAAGCTTTACAGACAGCCAAATTAGGTTAATCATGCCCACTTGATTCTTTTTAGAAAATTTGCCAATCACTGTTGAGTGTTGTACCACTCTGACTGGACTGTGAATGAGAAAAAAATGGCCAGTGGGTGTGAGGAAACCCACAAATGTCTGGACTCCATGAAAACATACAGTAAATTTCCAGTGGGCGGGCGAGGTAACCCACCCTGCCGCTGTCTTCACACCTCAGTGCTACCCAGCCTACATTGCAAGACATTTGTTAGCTGGATTACATCGTTCTTAGTTCGGTATTTGAAACACATTTTCTTTGTTTTTATAGTGAGCGATGACGTGATCTGGACAATGAAACCGACAATATTAAACACATAATTATCATACTACGAACTGATTAGACACCCCGTTACTGTGAAATGTATCACCATAGCCTAATATACACCACAATCGTTATGTGTCAAAATATGAACGGGTTTCCTCTATTGAAATCCCCACACGTTGCTACTTTGAATTGATAATTGTATGGTCAAGGAAATGCTAATTATTAAAAATCTAAATTTTCAGCCATGACCCTCCCCCAAAAAGAGATGTGCATGCATGCACTTCTTTTAATAGCATAATAATATATAAACAATATGGAAACACATTAAAAGGTGTGGGAGCCAAAGCACTTTAGACACGTGATTGTTCATATAATGTACAGAGTTCATAGGAATAGTAGTATATACAGTATATTCAAGGTATAATGCTTGTTTAATAATTAAATGATTTTGGTAAAAGGGTGTTTTGTTAATGCACATTAGACAGTCATAGGAAGCCCGGTTTACATTTGCATATGTGTTCGTCATCTTTTGATAACCGTCCCTTTATGACAGGTAGTCTTGAATTGACTTTTTGTAAGTTTGAAAAAAATACAAATTTAATTTCGTTTTATCTGGGCCCAGATTACTAAAGTCCATATGTTTACTTACCATGGCCACAGGATGAGGATAAATCAAGCTGTATAAATTGCAGCTAAACTATTACGGCTTTGCAGCATACCCATTCTGGTCCCTGACACCACTGGGGGTTGTTGTCTGGAAAGAGCCTACTTTACAAAAGCATGCCTAATGAAGTTTAACAACATTGTCCTCCTGCCCAGCCATGCAAGAAAAAAGTATAGAAAGTGTTCTGCCTTGGAAATTTGACATCAAAAAGAGACTTCTGTTGTCAGAGTTCATCCAATTAGAGCCAGGAAGGTGCTGTGGTGAAACTTTCTGACGCCTCGGAAATTCAGATTTAAATTATTGGCAACTTCAGTGCAAGTCTTCATTTGTCTGGGACGATATTGGTTGAGGATTAATACTGTAGTTAATTTCGTTTTAGCATTACCTATGTGCTAAAGCTCTCACTGGTTAGAATCAGGATATAGCTGGTTGAATGAGAAGCATGATATCCAGAAATGAAACCGTGGTGGGCGCTGGGGGTTAGGATATTGAGAACTGGAATAAGGAAAGCCTTTGAATATACAGGTATACCTCAATTAGATTTTGTTTTCATTACTTATTCTCCCTTTTCTGTGGGTTGATGAACAGATTTTGAATGAGCATTGAGTTGTACCAACAATGACAGAAGACTTTCTTTCTACTGGTACACAGATGAACTTGTAGCACTGTCACATACCACAAAGTAATGAAGTATTGAAATTAAACAATAAATAATTTCCAAGAGTCCAAGAAGAGGAATCGTGAATTATGTTTTTAAGGAATAACAGCCTGTTAACTAATCTAAACTTAATTACCAAGCCTTGTTGTGTCTTTTTCTTGTGCTTTACTGTATATCTCAAATTGTTTCTATGCGTTGAGTTTACCTTTAATACATATTAAATTTATGGAGTCTGGGAAAGGTATTCTTTTGGTCCTGGGTGGAATGAACCAGGAATTCGCTATGGGGAAATCTGTTCACTGAAAATGTCAAAAGAAATTAAGCCATCTTCCCAAATGAGACACATTTTCTTCAGACATCACATTCTGGGGGAGCATTTTCACTTGAGCAATTCAGTAGAATATCGTCATCTAATAACAGTCATTTCTTCCATCTGAGCCCTTCCTGGTTTCTAACTGGGTTTTGAATGACTGCCTTGTGATTACCTAAGAATTACCTGAGAGAGTTGTTCTACTAATGGCTATTTAATCACCTTCAAAATCATTATATCCACGGCAAAACTTCCTTCTTACTTGAAGGGAAAGTTCCCAGTCTGACTTAATGACCCTGCTGAGCAGATATAATTTTTGTTGTTTTTCTGCGCGTCTGGAGCGGCGGTGGGCAGCTTCCTAATAGCAGTTTACTTCACCGGTGACCAATTTATTCACAAGGTCGGCTCCTTCATCTCTGACAAAGCAGTGAGGAAGTTACCGGAATAAAAACAGAAAAGAGAAAAATGTCGGGGGTAATCTAAATTGAGTCAAACCAGAAGAATTAGACCTCTGTGATTTAACATCACTGCAGAGAGAAAGTACCAAGAGAATGAATCCTCTGCTATGGTCGAAGGTCTGCTCCTGTCCTTTCCTGCTTTAAATGTCTAACATGCCCCTATTGCTAGCACAGTGCTCTTCCATTCGTGTCATAGCGAGAGCATGAAAATGGCACCATTTTCAGTGTCAACACTTGTTACTGTAAAACTGTGTCCATAAATACTGCTTTTGGAGTCCTGCCACTACGTGCTTGAGGGGGCAGTTTCAAGTGACTTACATTTTGCTTTGAGTAGTTGCCAATATTTTATCTCATGACCAATAAAATAATTAGTGTAATGGGTGCAACAGCAGCTCTTATCCACATTGAATACATACCACAACATCTCTTATCATAATCACTCAAACAAATTCCTCTGACAAAAGCAGATCTTTCTGGACAAAGCCATGGCAAAAAGAAAGGGCGATAGTAAGAAATCCAAAAGCCATTATCAGACAAAAGCGTACATGCCAAATTTGGAAATATTAGCATGGGTCACGTGCTAACTAATGAGGTAATTTAGCAGTTCCCAAATACGGTTAACCGAGCGGAGGAATCTGATTGTGATACTGTGTAGGGAATTAATTGAGAAGATATGGAACCATCCTGACCCACCAAGGTCATCTGCAGTATACAGTAAACACCACACATGGCATTTGGGTGGGATGTTACTTTTTGGAGGGCAGCAAGACTCGCATTTTTAAATAATCTTGTATTATTTGTAGTATTAGTATTATTATGCAGGGCCGGGTCCAAGACCCAAGAACCTCCTTTGTCAAAAAGTGACTATTTTATAGCTCGGCACTGCATGAAATGAGCATCGACAAACAAAAAAGTGACATCCATTTTGGATTCTGCCATTTTTATGCCCCACTGGGTCTAAATGATGGCAGGTCCCAAAGACGATGGCCTTTACTTTGTAATTTGAAGGGTTCTCCATCATGAGCTCTGTCTGGAGGGAATGAGGTTAATCTGTATGGAGTGTGGTATGGCAAACTTTGAGGGGTAAAGGTCCTGGCGGCTGTTGTTCTTTGACCCCCACCCCACCCTCCCGGGTGTTTCATAATTCATTTGGGAGACGTGCACCTGTCACAGTGGCTCTGTAGCGTGTTCCACCGAGAAGAGTGAATGGCAAACAACACAATTATAATGCACGACTTGGCTTCATGCTGCCATTTAAATATTGCCACATAGAGCATTTGTCTGCATGGCGTAGAATGTTGACCTCTTTTATTGCTTTTACACACACACAGTATTTATATTTGATGTGATTGAGCATACTCATTCTGTCTCCCTATTTCGTTCTGCTGCTAATTAACCGCAGAGAGCCTCAGATATGCTAACAAAAAGTTTCACAAACTTAAGCCTACATGTTTAGCACTGACCTGCATGCATGGTATGCAATGGGATATGGCTGGCACATGGTATAGCACTGGCTTATGGTTTGAAAATTAAGAGTTTGGTAGAGATTTGACGCAAGTAGCAATAGGAATTGTAAGTAACTCAGAAACCCAACACAATTTACTATGAATTCACAGATTTGACCAGTCCCTCGTGTTTTGGGTTTGTAGGAGTCTAAATGGCTCAGAGAGCCACACTCTTCTTAGCCATACTAATAGCAAATTTCAAGGCTGAAATCAGAATGTAGTGACCTCTATTATGCTCACTTGGCACTATTAACACGCGTGGGTATACAGGAGTGGCCTCATCTGTGTTGCCATGGAGAAAATAGCTCCGCGGTTGGAGGTCAGGACAGGAGCCGGCGGTAAAGAAAACTTGTTTTTCACTTTATGAGCCTCTCAAGGTATTAGAAATTCCACAGTCTTGGTTCAAAATCTGGTATCAATGTTGCCCCTGATAACAAAAACTGAAAATATTCTTATCCGAATGAGAGAAATTACCAATTGAAAAGGGAGAGTTTCTGAGTGGAAGTGGAGAGTTTTCACAGAGTAAATGTCTTTACACACCTTCATCGGCAGTCTGGGACTGCAGAGCAGCAGAACGGGTAAATGGGCCCCTTTTGTTTGGAAGATCATAAATACCTCATCTATTCGTAATGGAATGATGGCGGGGAGATTGGATAAATATTCAGCAACGCGTGGGGAGTTAGTGGGGAGAGAGAGAAATTTCAATACACCTCCATAAACCAATACACTGCAATTCCCTGTGCTCAAGATAGTGAGCGCTATTCAAGTGTTTTTGGCATTTGAGATTAGATGTTCAGGCACCAGCTTTCCAAAGGAGCCTGTAGCCATCAGAGTAGTTAAGGAAGGAAGTATCATTCTTTGCATCCACTGCCATTAGAATTCATCCTAATATGCTTTGGTGCAGTTCATCTCGTAATTAGTAAAGACAACTGACAAAGAGCACCCGCAAGGTACGTGATATTTAAAGAAGTAATGATGGATAAAAATTATGAGGGCATCATAATGTAAATGAGAACAGACGAGTGCAGTTTTTATTCGCCACTTCAACATATGCTGAAAGCCATGTTTCTAGGGATACACTCTATTAGTCACAGCAATCAGACTGTATGTGCTATTATCCTGATGGCATGCTATTCCTAATACCACCACGTGTCACACTTTTTTCCGGCGATCAGGCTTTGAAAGTTCTCTTTCCTTTTGTTTTTATAATGCGCGAGCACATAAGAAACCTAAAGTGTTACTGAACTTTTGTTAAACTCTAAACTCTGTAGATTCTTTACCTCAATAAACACCCTCCTTATGCTGATGTTCAGTAAAAGAAAAAATCCTTCTTCTCCTTTCTTCTCTCTTAGATCAGCTTTTAGATTATTAAGCATTTTGCCAGTATTTAGGCTGTTAGCAATTAACTTCTCGGATTTTAATGATATTTTTTATAGGAATATATTGAGTTATGCATACTGGAAAATGCTTAAGCGAAGTAACATGATACTACCATTATTCTTGGAGAATGTTGTTAGCTTGCAATAACTAGTGGTTAACCGGTTCAACTATTGTACAGATTGTAAATCGCTTTGGATTAAAGTAAATGTAAATGTAAATGTGAATGTTAGTGGGCGGTAACTGGTTTAGGATTTTAACCCACCATTGACTAATGTCTCTACAAAGCTCTAATGGTAGTTAGTGTTCTCAAGTTACTCCAGTATGCAGAGTTTGATTATTGTAGTGTTTAATTCAAGATATATTTACATTTTAGATTAAAATCTAAAATGCACTTGAAAGGAAGCATGATTAACTTGTTGAGGGTTTAAAAAAAGTTACTATGCTTCAGTTCAGACCTTTCTGAGTATCACTGGCTGAAAAGCAAATAAGTCACCCTATACAGACAAAAGTTTTTTATACTATAATGTCACCCGTGGACCTACGAAGGAGAGACCAGCAATGGTTGGTTAGCTGGCTAATACAGGCCTGTTGTCTGCCAGGAGTGACTGAGACAAGGGCAATTTATTTGAGGGCATTGCAAACAATGGGCAAGCTGCCAGGTCTGTGTGCGCGTGTGTGCATGCGTGCGTGCGTGCATGGGTATGTTTGTGCGTGCGTGAGAACAGCAGGGTTTCTGTGTGATTCACTCCAGTAGCCTACAGTGTATCTAAACCTTAAAACTTCCTAAAGAAAATGTTCCATTAGAAAATAGATTAGCTGGATAGCGGTTAATGCCAAGGCCAACATCAGATGGCTATAACCCACACAGTTAAGGCTTAAGACAGACAGTGACCATGCAAGGAGAAGAGGTTGAAGAGGAGCCAGGGGCATCAGCTGCTTCGTCAGGTTGGCTCCTGTTTATCACAATGACACAACTCGTCAGAACCATGCGATGCTGTGCATTTGGAGCTAGCATCCAACATTCACGTGGCAGATAGGCTGGTACTGGTCCAAACCCCACATCCTGCAGGCAATGGCAGCAGCATGCGTACAGAACATCTGGCACACAAGTCACTATTGAGACCAGATTGAGGATAATGATATAGCTGAAGGATTCAGGAATATGTTGTGGTTTAGGCCAGTGGTTCTCGACATGGGGGGGCGGGGGCTTAGATGCCTCAAGGAGCCACAAGAATAAAAAAATGGGGGAATATCTTGTTTGTCTTTTTTTAATCTTTTAACACATGTATACAAAATATTTCAGTGGTGTCTATGTGTATATATACTGTATATATTTTTATTTTGTGTTTAATTGGGTGCCATGGGTCAAACCAAGTCGATGGTTTGACATGGTGTAGCCAAACATGGATTCTTTGGTATTTTGAAGCAAAAGTTTGTCAACAGATGCTCTGACAAGCCGGAGCATGTTGAAAATGTAAATCCTGTCAGAGAAAACTTCCAGGCTCTCTAATAATCTCCCCCTCATCTGCAGATGCACTTGAAGTTTGCCTCTGATAAGGCAGGCGGAAGAGGATCAATACTTGACCAATCAATCCAATCCATGATCAGTAAGATTAGGGAAGCAGAGGGATAGAGTGTGTGAAGTACTCTAGCATACCCAAGCAGAGCCACACTTGAATGCAATTCCTATGTCCTAATTATAGGTCTTTATATCTTATTTCCTCTACAGATTATCATGAGAGGTGGAATCCAGCATCGAACCACAACTTTTTAGCAGTTAATACTTTGAGTGTATTAACTAAATTAACAGTCTGTGTGTGTGTGTGTGTGTGTGTGTGTGTGTGTGTGTGTGTGTGTGTGTGTGTGTGTGTGTGTGTGTGTG
>JAODLI010028857.1:7743-20142 GCA_027575585.1 Percopsis omiscomaycus | reverse complement strand
TCTCTCTCTCTCTCTCTCTCTCTCTCTCTCTCTCTCTCTCTCTCTCTCTCTCTCTCTCTCTCTCTCTCTGTCTCTGTTCAGACACAAAGGTGCCGCCACCTATACACGTTTTTTCCATTCCACTACGACAGTGTTGCACAAGTTTAAATGTCCTTAAATGCTAAGCACGCCATTCCATTCCAAACTTCCTCTCACTGGCTGTTGCAGAACACACGTTTGATCAACGTTGATGTGTAAATCAAGTGTAAATTAATCTAGTTCAACCAATGGAGTGCCTTCAATAGCGTAGCTCAGATGAATTGTGCGGTCTACAAATAATCAGTTCAATTTCATGCAGGTCTAATTGACCTGGGGTAAAAGCGACCCCTTGCCACTAGGGGGAAGCATAACACCATTTTGTCGTCGTGTGTGTGTGTGTGCGTTTCTTGTGAGAATGCGTGCTATGATCTTGTGTCCAGTGGGTAATCCCATTGTAGCCTGTTGTAGATCGATCGATCTCTCTCTCCCCCCCTCTCTCTCGTTCTCTGTTTCTCTCTTTATCTCATCTTCTATTTTTTGCTCACTATTTTGTTCAGTTCATGTCCATAAATCAAAAGACTCTGGGATTTACATATTACATTTGGGTGAAACATTAAGCCACGAATACTCATGTAATTTATTTTATTTAGTTTACCAGAGCAGAGTGGCTCTGCATTTGTTTGTCACAAGGTGAGCGTGTGGATACGTGCCTATTGGTGGCAGCGGTGAGTGAGCGGGGTGGGGGTCCTTTCCATACAATGCTACAATGGAGCCCGGCAGTGGGCAGTCAGAGCTCTATTATAGCCCTAATCCTGCCTCTATTATATAAGCCAGAGAGAGAGAGAGCGAGAGACACAGAGAGCGCTGAAGGTGAGGTCATCCCAAACACCACTCACCCAGGGTCACTGCCTCACTATAGTGAGGTAAAGAGAGAAACTGAGCGATGGTCCGAGGGTGGGGGTCGGGGTAAAAACAGACAAGTTTAAGGCCCGAGTTTAAGACAAAACCTAAATGACCAGGGATGGTAAAATATTTGGTTTATTTCATATGCATATGAAACCACACTACAATAAGAGCATGAAACCATAATAATGGCCATAATGACTGTATTAATGTTAATTATAATCAAAATAGGCTAATATGATAAACTCAAAAAAAGTAAAAATACACACTAAGCTTGGTAGAATAAAATGGTAAACCAGAAAGGTCAAATAATAACAATTTGTACATAAATAAACAGTGAATAAATACTGTAAATAAATAAGTGAATAAATAAAAACAATTAGATCAGATATTTAAACTACACCCAAATAGCTCTAATGCTGGTCCCCTGGCAACATTTTCATAGGACAGAGATTTGTCCAAGAGACGTTTTTGCATTTTATCCCTGCGCTTTATTGTAATGAAGTCCACAGTGACCAGCTCTGTGGTGCTGTATGCTAGCGATCTTGTTACTGAGGTTTTGTCTTATGCCTTAAATCAGATCTCTCGAGAGCAAGGCAGTCACACGAATTGTGTTGCATGGGCTCACGTTTTGTTTGGATTGTCTTTGTGCAAATGTCTTTCACCACAGCTTAACCATGCCATACTGCTATACTACGTAGCTCAACATCCACTATAGAGTCTGTGAATCAGCTGAAGAGCCCTCGCTGACAGGAGTTTAACCTCTTAATTTTGAACCACATCCGCCACATATAGCACACTGCAACTGTTTTTAAATGTTCTTAATGATGGTAGAGTAGCCTTTTGAAGATGGCAAAGTGTGTCACTGGAATACTCACTGAAGAAAAAAGTGTCTGTGTACATTCTTTAGTATATCGCTGTTCACGATACAAATATGATAGTGAACAAGTTACTGGTGAACTTAAACACCTTGGTAGGCAACTGTGAAATATTAGCTGGAAAGTAAAATCGCATGCCATGGACTGGAGTCTACCAAAGCCTGTACCACTTCACGTCCAGCACACACTACTCAGACCCCTGCTTTGTCATAGCAGCTAATAGGGAAAACAACACTACACTTTGGGGCCTGCTTAGCCAGTCATCCATGTCTCAGGTCACATTTTGTAGGATACCTAATATTTGCATTTGATAGAGCACTGGGTATAGGTAGAGTTGAAAGCCTTCCTGTTTTTGAAGTAATTTGCGATGAGGCCAAAGGGCTGTTTCTCCTTATCCGTTGGCCCAATATCACCATTTTAAGGTAGATTTAAAAAAAAACACTTTCCAGTCTTTGTGCTTCTTCACTGTGAGGCATAACAGAGTCCTTGAAGCACCCTAGGGCTGTTTCTATTTCTCCTATAAATGAACAGTCCCGATTAGCGAGGAGTGGATTTCACAGTCGTCTAACCATAAGAACCTATATCTGCCCCCGCAGCCCACTCTTTCTCTCCTATGTAGCCTAGGCTACGTACACACTCACTCACACACATACAAATCCTTATTTTCTTGCCAAAGTCTCATTACTCATCGGCAATTGCTCCTTTTCATTTGGCTGGCATCCCTTTCTTCTTCCCTTTCGTTTTGGTTCTGTCTTCTCCAGCTCCAGGTGAGCTCAGAGGAAGTAGTCTGGGGGAGGGGACGGCGGGTTGTTGGAGCACGTGGATGGAGCTTCGCTGGTACAGTGGTTCGCGCTAACCAACTTCTCGTAACGAGCCTTGTAGGCGTCTCGCTCCCTCAGCACCCGGGAGAGCTCGCACTGTAACTGTTCCAACTATGGAGAAAAATATTATTATTTTTACGTTTTCACCAAGCTGAGTAGGCCTAATGCTTAAAATGCAAAACAAGCCCCTGAACACCAACGCAGGTGCTTTGAGTTATTTTGGCTGATTTTACCTCTTCTGAAAGGAACTAATCGCGAAGAAACAGGTGCAATAAAAAATAACTGAATGAAAGGAAAGACAGGGAGATGTCAGTCATGCGGGACTGTACTGAGAAGCAATATCACTCAAAACGCCTGTGTGGGCATATAGGAGCTTCACATACTGATGTGCGTTTGTTTGTGTCGAGTTTATATATATTTGTCATGGCGCGTACCTGTTGTGTGAGCACGTGTTTCTCAGACTCCAGAGCGTGCCGGTGCTGCAAGCGCTTGTAGCGGCACGACTGGGCGTAGCCGCGGTTCTTCAGCGTGCGGCGCTTTTGCTTCAGACGCACCACCTCGTCCTTGCTCACTCCACGCAGGTGTCGGTTCAACTCCCGCACAGAAAGGCTCACCAGCTGCTCATCGGAGAAACGCTCATCCACATCGCACTGGAAACACGGAGAGAGAGAGAGAGAGAGAGAGAGCGGTTAATTGTTAATTTGGCTTGATGAGCTCATTGATAAACATTCAAACCATAGGAACTACAGAAGAACGAACAGTTGATGAAATAATGGAAGTGTAAAGAAATCAAGAACTTAAATAAAATCAACATAGATATATAGATAGATAGAAACATAGGCTACAATATATAGTGATGTGCACGTGTTGTGTACCCGTGCATACAAAAACGTGTTTCTGTGTAGGCTATGCGATGCTTGAACCTGTCTGCTTTTAACACCACTTGTCCATAATCTGTCATAATCTGTCATGTAATCTGACTAAACGCACTTGACACTTATCAGGATTATGCACGGCAATAATAGCAGATATTATCATAAGCTCTCAATGTGTTCCACATAGCCTACTGCCTTCAGAAATCTCAGTGGACCAAAGAAAGTGCACTATGAGTGCATAAAAGACCACTATGTAGCCTCCATTCAGAGCATAGTGAATTGAGAACATCCTTACTAATTGATCATATTCATTTTGCCTTGATGACAATTACACAATTGGAGGCATTAACTAACAGACACGAAAAGTTAGAATACTGTGTGTAAATTCTTCTATGTTGGAGAGACCAGACATCCATAATCATATTGTAATGTTATAATCCTAATCCTTTATGCATGATCCCTCTCAGGCTACAGTGTCACACTGTTCTCTTCACTCCTTTCTTGTGTACTGTAGTCACCACTAGGGTATAGATGTCCCATAACCTCCCATGTCTTGTCAGAGGTTGGCAAACTAGGTTCCAGAAAAAAATTCTATCCAGGTATTTGTAACCGGTTGTTGTGACAAATTGTTTTTATTCCCCTGCTGTAGAGTTGTAATGCGTGGTTGGAACAAATACGTGGTTAGGATTTTTACTTTCTGAAACTGGTTTGTCCACCTCTCCTTGTTAGTGAGTAGGCTCAACCTCTGCCCTTCGGGATTGGGAATGCCTTGTTGGCGCTATAGGCAACCAGCGTTGCTTCTCATCAGCAGGCTCAGTTCATTTTCAATGAGAATGAACAACATGGGGTACCAGACCAACTTGTCGGTCGGTGTAGAGCAGTGACTTTGGAAGTTGAAAGGAGTGTGAAAATTCACAATTTTTTTTCCACCCATCAGTGAAACCAAAGCCAATAAGATTTGAACTGTTTAAAGGTACATTCCTTGATGTAATAGCACAGAACCATGCAGTTTAGCCCTAGCTCACTGTTTATGTTTTCGACAGTCTGTGCACGAAACTGCATGTGGATGTTGGGGGAGGGGAAGAAGCACAGTCTGAGCCTAGGAGCTATGTAGGGAGTAGAGCAGTAGAGGGGAGTGCCAGCCACTCAGCACTCATTTTTTGTAACGCTGGTTTCAACCATAGGCTAAGGCAGATCTGGACACAAATCAAGGAGTGTAGCTTTAATTTTTGACAAGCTGAACCAACAAAAGACAAAAACAAAACTGACAATCGAGGCAACATTGGTCGCCTAGCATCTTGCTCTGTGTGTCGACTGACTTGGAGGTGATGATGGTGATGATGATGATGGTGGTGGCCATGCATGGGGTGGTGGGGGTGATGCTGATGGGGGTGGTGTGGGTGGTGATGAAGTCGATCTTGAGGGCTGGCTGATTGGGGATAGGGGGTTGAGGCGGGCACCGCACTGGAGAGAGAGGGAGCGCCAGACGATAGGAAGACGAGGGGACGGTGGCACATGTCTGTCCCCTTGGCACAGGAGATGTCACCTCCACTGTCACTGCCGGAGTCTCCTAGGTTACTGTTGGCGCTCTGAGAAAGTACCGGAAACTGCAGGGAGGGTAAAGAAACGGGAAGAAATAAGAAGAAGAAATAGCTGAACAGTGTGCTAGCTATCTTACAGCTAGCACACTAGCTTTAAGCTAGTGTGACATCACACTACACCTTAGCTACAGCTAGTACACTAACAATAAACGTTGGAAAGTCACCGACAAGGCGAAATTAGTTATTTTAGTTTGTTTGTTGTTAGTTTGTGAGATTTTGAAATATTCAATAATATGAATGTAGTTTTATTATGACATCTGTTGGGTGTGGGCCCGGGGTCACAAGCTATGGGAGAGGCATTCTAGAATAATGGTCAAATGTTAAGGCAGACTGTTACCTGGGAGCTGACTGCCGCAGCAGCAGAGTTCAACAGAGCCTCCACGGCGTCCTCACAGCCAAGAAATCCATTCATGGCCCCCCTCTCTCTGTCCCCTCGCTCCGGCCCACCGCCCATGGCCCCCAGTAAGGACGCAGGCCCGGTCACCTCGCCCCCAAACTGCTGCTGCAACGCTGCCAACCAGATCAGGTCCTCAAGGGAGGCCGGGTTGGGCCCCTGGGGCCCCCCGTGGGCCGGGCTCCCTTCCGCGTTCCCCTGGGAGCCGGAGCTGAGGCCCGAGGTGAAGCTGTTGGAGATGGAGAGCGGGAAGGAGATAGAGGAGGATGAGGAAGACATTGAGGAAGTGGCGGAGGGCGGGGGGTGGGCGTCGCTGAGTGTGGGCGAGGGAGGCAGAGAGTTGTACGGGCTGGAGCTCAGGCTGGAGTCCTGCGGAGGGTGGCCCGTGTACGGGGAGCCGCACGGCTCGTGGTGGAGGCCCGGTTTGGGGAAGGTGCAAGGGGCGGGGAGGGGAGGAGTGTCCGATTTCACCTCGAACTTGAGGAGATCAAAGTCGTTTAGGTACTCCATGGCCAGGGGGCTCGGGGGGAGGGACGATATGGGCAGGGCGGGGGACGACATGGCCTCTGTTTCTGGGACAAACTGTTTCCCACGGGGTGTGTCAGCACAGTGTCCCAAGTCACTCATCTAATTCTAATTTCAGTAGCGAGACGGCGGCAATGCTGGTCAACGAGCTGTACCTTATCCCCCGTCCTGGAAGAAAGAAAGAACGTCTGGTAAGCACATAAAGGGTTTTTTTGTTAATTGTTAATGCTAATTATTAAGGTGCTCCTTCGTGTAACTGTTATGTAAAGTAAAATAAAATCTCTGAAAGCAACAGATAATAACGCAGTATAGTGTAATTAGTATAGCTCCATCCATCACCTGCCTAGATAATGTCATGAAAAACTGTAGGAATAAGTAGGTCGTTAATCGAAGGAAACCTAGTAGACATACAGTATTTCATATTTATCTATCTGTCACAAGATATTAAATGCGTTGACTATTTGTCAGATGTAACTAGAACTAATTATTACTACATGTAACTATAAAAACTGTATTGACAGATGACTCCCAAGTTAGAGAAGTTCCAATTATGTATGCACCATGATTTAGAGCCACACTAGTTCAAAAACTTTTCTATGATCTTGATCTTTCAGTATATGGCAAAATAACTAACTTAATATAAAATATAATGTAATATATTCAAATTAGTTATAAAAAAAGTTGAACAGTCCACTGTTATTAATACAATTGGTTTAATTAACTCATTAACAGATTATTAAAAAGACATTCACTAGATTCTTTTTAGCTCATATTACAAACTAAGAAAATGAAATGAACCATGGTGTTTCAACAGTGTCTCTAAATGGAACTACTCCTGGAAACAACACTAGATATATTCCTTCAAAAATAATGGTTATAATTGTTAAATAAAAAATCCATCCAAACATTTCTACTTGGTAGCACGGCTCATTTACTGAGCACCCTGTGGTTCAAAATGGATCGTAACAGAAAGCAAACTGGGGCCGGGCAGCATGGAGGCCTCAACCTGGCTTTGGCCCATAGTCACAGAAAAAGCAAGTCAAAGAGAGTGGCAGTGATAGAGAGAGACGGGGAAACGAGAGAAGTAGAATGAATCTGGGGATAACACGAAGGCCCCAAAACTAACACAGTAGACTGTCATGGAGCAGGAGTCAAAGTAAAAACAGTAAACAGTTAAAAAAAACGGAAAATAATCTTACCGTAGGTCATAAAGCGGAAGAAGGGTGATTGGGAGCTCCTTTCAACACCCCCACCACACAACATACACACACACAAATAAGTGACTGACTGGTGTACCGACACGTCCTGGGAGAGACACAGGGAACATGTGTGTGTGTGCACATGTGAGTGTGTATAGCCCTCTGTCACTCAGTGTCACTGCCCCCGCTCTTTCTCTCCTGTCTAATACAAATCCCTGGTCGCAACAATCCCCTCCGCCCCCCACCCCCCATGTGCCTTTCTAACAGTCATATTCCAAATATCTCTCTCTCTCTCTCTCTCTCTCTCCCTCTCTCTCTCTCTCTCTCTCTCTCAATAAACAGCTTCTCTCCTATTCCCTGCCTACAGAGCAACAAAGACAACAAAACACCTTATTGGTTACCATGAATTTAATGTGGCCTCCCACCCATAGCACACTCTACATGCTTCAAATAAAACTAATTATATATATATATATATATATATATATATATATATATATATATATATAATGTACCCAACATTCACACACAGATAGATTGATTGACACACCAACGAGGTAGTCCCATTCACGTAAATGTGACTACCATTAGATGACTCTAATGGTGTGACAGCAAACACTCCAGAGGCTACATGCACAAGCAAGTTGTCATCGGGCTTGTCACTGCAAATTCATGACTTAGTAGGCCTACTCATGATTAAGTGTCAGTTATAAGTCATATTGATCCCAGAAAAAAACTTTGTTGACGGCTCTCTACTGCCGATTAGTGGACACTGTCTGCCACTGAATGAACTCTATTAAATGTTGAAACCAGGAATTAGCAGCTGATAGGGTCTTATTTAGTGAATAAGCAGATTGGGGTCGGTATTATTGAGTGCTACAGACACAAAAACAAGATTTAAAATGTAGCATAATGAATCTGGAGATTACAATAACAGCATAAAATATAGGGCTGTACCTCAATTATTTGGAGCCAACGTTTTCACAGCATATCCTGTATTGTGTCTGACATGCTGTCTTGTATGTTATTAACATTACTTAATTGCCTAAATGTGCTGCTTGTTTTATGCTAAACAGTTGTTGCCATGCCAACTCACTTTAAATCAACATCAGAACCTTTAATGATCACTAGTGTTCAGTCGATGAAGATGTGGCTTGTGTGCTGTCTGGTTGTCAATAGAAGACACATTTTCTATTTTTCTCCAAAGTGAAATCCAAATGGATTTCTTCCATAAAATATTTATACAGTGTTGTGAAACTGTAATGTGTCAGTGTCAGGAAAGGTCTGTGTTTTGTTCTCTTACAAAATAGGCAACTCTATGTGACCACACCCCTTGGCTCTTGAAGTTAGGCTCAAAATCTGTACTATAATTCAGTTTTTTCCCCCAGTACCCTTTAAGTACCACAAGCTGAGAAATGCCAAACAAGCACTTCTCAATGCTCCTTAGAGGCTAAACTCGGTAATCCGTGTCACTGTGTGTTAATAATGTCTCGTTAAGGAGTCAGCGACTTAATATTGCTCGCACAAATCTTATTTGTACAGTAAACACAATCAGTGACATATTAAGACAGATAAGTTTAGCCGTGAAGGTACAGTAGAAGGTTTACAAATGCCTCTTCAAATTACATTTTACATACCACAAATTAATTTTGTGGTATGCAAAACAATGCATTGTAAAAAATCTAAATCGAAAAAATTCCTTTGATGTGTCATTTAACTTATTAAAGTTGCAATTCAACACCAACTCCTAATTCTCCTTGATAGGCCAACGGCTGCAAATGGAAAGGCTTTCATTATTTAGGGGAAAGGCTGAGACATTATTGCCTCAATCAGATGTTTTTAGCAACAATACAAACATTAATTTTCATGACTAAGAGAGATTGCTGCTTTAATGTTAAATAACATGCTGATGAAGAACTGTTCTATGATTCTTCTACTTATTTCTATGCTTTGTAAAACTGTTTTAAAAGGACCTGCTATTTATTTTTCGCTCCCTCATCCTCTCTTATTTTACCTCTCTATCTCTACATCATGTTTCCGGGAGAAAGCTTAGCGCCTAAACCAACAGGGCCTCCCATGGGAGTGACAGACAAAGAGAGAGAGAGACACACAGAGGTACTTACCTCATACTTCATGCCAAATACTGCAAATGCAATCATAACCTTCAGTAAGTTATGTATGTTATTATCAATACATCATCGTAGACATTGAGGCTTCAAGGTGCTTTGAATTAAAGGTGCTGTTCTTTTTAAATTAGTTTGTAGTTTTATTAGTTGTTTTTTTAAGTTAGTTCGTAGTTTTGGGTAAGCCTTGAAAAATGCAATTCTGAATTGCATTAAACATCTGGCTTCATCATTTTGGCCAAATAAGTAAGTATAAGTATTTTTTTCTTCCTTTGTGTCCATGAGAAGCACAGTTGTAATCTTATTAACCCCCAAATCCTTAATGTGGGGCTGACACTCTTTCAACACCTCAGGGTATCACCAAGGTTTCAATCCATCTAGGTCCAAGTCATTTGGCACTTAGCAAACCATAATTTTCTTAAATTAGACTTAATTTAATGTTTAAATTCCTCTTTTACAATGTGCTGTTGGTGAGAAATACACACGAGAGACCTCGGAAGCCCACTGCACCCTTTAAATATTCTTCATTCGCCTGAATCCTTTCCTTGGGGCTACGAGGGTCTGAAATAGGAGAAAATGTGGTCAAAGGATGGAAGAGCAATAGAGAGGCCAGGGAGGGAATGATAGGGGCAGTTCTCATGGCAGGGGACAGGGCTGGGTTAGGGGCAGATGGTGTAAGGTCGTGGCCTGTGGCGTTGGCTAACACCACCTTATCCCATATCCTAATCCTGCCCTAACGCTGCCCCCCTTCATTTAAAGACCTGTTTCCTTCCCTCTCTACACGCAGGCACACACACGCAGGACGTATACATTTTCATATATTTTACAGATTTTATTAACTGAATAATAGTCATTATTGCTGGTTTTCCCAGACAGGGATTACATCTAGTCTTGGTCTAACGATGTTGCATAATGTCCTTTGCTAGGAATGATTGAGCTGGATGGATAATGTTTGTGACAGAGGACAAAAATACAAGAATGTGTTTTAACAATCACTGAAAAATATTTTTAAAGTCCATTTCTTTAGCTCTCTGTGATTCATATCTGCCATGTTTTGAACTATCTGGCTTCAATAAAAGGCTCTTTGTGGTTTTGTGCGATTAAATCTCATAGCAGTGTTCTCTTGTGACTGCTCTTTTGACTTGAATCCGTTTTCTTATCTCAGTTGTGAGGCATTCAGCTGGTTCAAACAAGTTCCACGCAGATGTGAGTGTTCTTCCCCTTCTGTGAAAAGTCAAATAAGAATACCTAGTATATGAATAACATATAATATAACTATATAAGTACGGACTATTCACTCTCCCCCAGGCAACATTGTTTATCCCTCATCTTCCTTCCCCTCTGTCTTTAATCTGGGTGTCTTTCTAATAGCGAACTAATCTATCACTTCAACTGTTAATCTTTAAACTGCCTATTTAAGCTTTTCGGGAGCCATTGTACATAAGTGATTACAAATTTTTTTGCTCATTAAGCTATTTTATTGATTTCCAGACTTCTTCTTTGTGGATTTGTACCTGTGCGTGTGTGTGTGCGTGCGTGCACACATGTGGTCTTGTTGTGGCTAGTCACAGGATTAGCTGTGATTCTCCCCCTGCAACTAGTGTCAGATTAACAGATACTCAAATGCCTTCATAAACATAATGTTGGCATCCCTTATTAACCTTTCCTGAACTGTATCCCCCTTTAATGAACCATACAGGCTGTTGCTATGATACTATAATCCTCTGTGCAAAGTGAGTCATGACCATGTTGAATTGTATTGCTATCTGGACTTACATGCAGATAACTTCTTCTATTAGTACACACAAGGCCCATGAGTAAGAAAAAGAACGTGACTGGCACTGACAGATATGTAGTTTGAGTGCATTTAAATTATGTCCCAATCTAATGATAAGGAACTATTCAGTTTTGAAATTTTTGCTAAAATATCCATACTGAACCACCTTCTCTACCAGGTGAGACTTAAGGGTTTATGTTTGTGACCATCTGCGATGATGTTTAAATGTAAATGTCCATAATATACTGTCCATTTATTTTATATACACTGTATATAAAACGGTTCCAGACATTATATTCTGCTCAAACAGACGGATTAAAATTCCACATCTCGCTAGCGCATATACATGCCACAGTTGCATGGCCACACAAACAGGCACTAGAGAAGTTTATTTTGAATTGACAAAAACACAGAGATGGAAATCAGAGGACAACATCAAGAAGTATAGACAGACACAGGAGCTGGAGTAGTGGAGCGGGGTGAGAACATTAAGGTGGTCAATACTCTGGCTCCTATCCCAGACTGAGAGATGACACTAAATCTGTTAATTTGCTCCCACTCCTTATCCCATTACCCCCCCTCGATACCTTACATAGATTGTTCTTCACCCCTCTGCATCCTCGGATTGTAATGGATTATATCAGTTCTATTTAATAATATATAGATTTATATAATAATAAAATATTGGAATAATAATAAAATAGAATAATAATCTGTATTCTATCCTATTAATTCCTCCTGTCCACAGTCTTTCCTAATTGTTTTCCAAGTCAATGTTTGTATTTTACTTAAGGTATGTTTGATACTCTTAGTAGTCCTTTGCATGCAATAAAAAAGTTGAGCCAAACTGTGTAGTGTTGCACTTGTGTTTCAAGGTAATGTTGTATATACACAGAGAGACAAGAGCACAGTTGTAATTGTAGGGAATTAAAATAACCACATTTAAAGCCAGATAATTACTATAATTTTGTTCTTTGGCAAAGGAGGCGTTAACATGTAATGTGACCTGTCAGGCGGCTGTGGTGCGGAGGAGGTCTTTCTCAATTGTCAGTTATTGAGGCCTACACTGCTCTGCACAAGTTTACTGTTCATTGATTTGTGATTTGAGTCTTACCTGCAACTGCTTGTGTGCAGTATGCATTCATGTGCACATGTGTGTATGAGAGTGTGTGTGCTTAAATGGGTGTTGGAATATAGTAACTGTGCTGGTGTGTGTGTGTGTGTGTGTGTGTGGACTTAATATAAACTTGTTTAATGTGGAAATAACTGGAAAGTCTGACTGAAC
>JAODLI010028847.1:0-20144 GCA_027575585.1 Percopsis omiscomaycus | reverse complement strand
CTCTCTCTCTCTCTCTCTCTCTCTCTCTCTCTCTCTCTCTCTCTCTCTCTCTCTCTCTCTCTGTGTGTCTCTGTCTCTGTGCACACACTGGAGGATGACAGGTCAGCAAGAATGACTGCAGTAGAAGTGGAGCTGGGCAGGGCTCTACTGAACAGAACGTCTGCCCCCCCCCCCCCCCTCCCCCCTTCCATATGGCACCATACAGACACACACACACTAACCTACTCCAAGACAGAAGGGTGTTGACTATAGACCTGGAAAGTCGTACGTCGTATTCTTGAGGTGCACTTGCCCAAATAAGGAGTTCTGGGTTTTTCAGTTTTTCCCTGTGACAAAAATTAATAGCATTTTCAATATTCACCCCTACCATGGTTTGTGATTAACTTGTGTGTTTTAAACTTACCCATTTTGTTAAAGGCATGGATTTTTTTGAGACCGTTTTGTTACATGCAAGCTATCACTCGACCGCATATAAAACACGTAACTCGAACATTTGCAAACGAAGACCTCAACATATCTGAAATGTATATCAAAAGATACATTTATTTGCACATAAATTAAAGTGAGCACTGGCTTAACCCAAAACTAAACGATGTGAAAAACGCCATTCTATGCTAATGTGCTGTATTACCTTTTATAGTTTAGACCCGAGAGGCTCTGCCGATGTGAGCAGTGACGACACGACTTCCCATGTCTATAGCACACAATAGTTCGATCGATGGCCGGTGCGTCTGAGACACACACTTTAAACGCACATACTCGTACGAGCCAAAATGGAGCATGATGTCATTTTATTGGAGGGTGGAGGTAGACGGGAGGCTACTGGGGGAAGACTGTGAGAATCGTTTGTGTTGTGGCCTGTAAGTGAATTTGCGTGGTGAACCAGGCTGCTTGGCTAACATGCTACTGCAAATACAGCTGTAATGATGGCCACGTCTTTAGTAGACAGACTCCTAAAGCTGCTTTTACATGGAGCTTTTTAGAATAAGAATCACAATAAAAAAAACTGGCCCATTCATAATTCATGCTACAGTTCCTGCTGGTCCCGACTTCTTTCAGTTTGATAACTGTAGTAGGAGTCTTGACGCGATGGTTACTACAAAAGAAACACAAAGTACATCCGTCTTTATCAAATATGTAGCCGTGGTTTGGGCAGGATTCAGTTAAAACAGTACGTTTCTGCGCCACGTTAGGTTCTAGTGGATCATATACCCAGTTTTACTACAATTTGTCTCCCATTCTGTTTTACAAATTGCCTCGGAGCTTGTAAATCATTTAGTTGGGTCATTATCTAATATCTATCGTGCATTTGTTATCTATCTGTTTCTGAATCAGCTTATCAATCGGTAGTCAGTCAGCAGTGGTGTGTGCTAGTCATAAAAAGTGTTAAGCCACTCATCTGGTTAGTCCTCAGTCTATTAATGAGTCGGTTAGCTATCGCAACATCCATCCAGTCAGTAAGCCAATTATTTACTCTAGTTTTAATCAGCTGTTAAGAATAGTCAGTTCAAACAGCTCATAGTATGACACTTTAACGAAATGCCAGTTTTAAGGGAGATTTGTGATGCATGTCCGTGCATCACAAATCTCATACTGATGTAAAAATTTGGTTGGTCATAACTAACCAAATTTTTGTTTTATTAAACTGTACTCTATTTTGGTCGAAAGTAATGAGGATGCGATGCATGAACATTTTAAACTGTGGGTAATGTGTTTGGTACTATTGCATAGCTCTTGTAATTGTAGTAATAGTTAGCATCAAATGTTACAATAGTTTACTGTGAAATGTTCAAGGGCCCATGCTGAGGAGTCAGACACCCCCTAGGTTATAAACCCCTAAAACTGGTAATGTAACGTGCTGAGAATATAACCTCTTTTTTCTTTTTTAGAACCGTGAGCTTCAGATCATGAGGAAGTTGGACCACTGCAATATCGTCCGTTTGCGTTACTTCTTTTACTCCAGCGGAGACAAGGTCAGTAGTCTGCTTTTTCTTTACATCAGTCTGTCTGTCTGTCTGTCTGTCTGTCAACCTTTTGTCTTAGCGATGCACAATGATTAATTGTTATTACAATGTCTGGCAGTCATCATTTCAGACCCTGTTTGTCTTTCTGTGTCTTCTGTGTGTCTTCCTGTTTTATGGTTTATGAATTGTGTGCGTGTGTGTGTGTGTGCGCGCACTCAAAGAAAGTGTGTTTTGCTTAGCACATCCCTGTCGGGCCCTCTATATGTACAGTGTTTATACTATACACTGTATATGTCGATGTATAAATTTCTATAAGGAAGTCACCTGCAGGTCTGTGTCTCAGCTAGCTGACAAACACAAGCTGACAAGTGTGTGTGTGTGTAAGATATAGACAGATGCACACTATAAAGTATGACTCAGCAGAAAGGAGTGCCTCTGCATGCATACCTTTCGAGGGCCAGAATATCTTCAGGAAGGGGGGTGGGGGGGGGGGTGTAGGGTGAACTCTGTGTAGAATTGTGTAGAGTGTGTGAAGAGGGACTTTTTGTCTACAAGCCTCCCACTTCCTTGCAGTAAACTTGACCTTTGAAGCCCTAGGGTCTTTCAACTTACCTGCTTCTTCACCCCACCACCCTCCCCAGTTTTTTTTTTTTTACCTCATATCCATGTGCTCTTCCACCACTAGCTTCTGAGCTAAATATGGAGACCGGCACTGTGTGATTGGCCTAAAGATTTACAACCTCTGGACACTGGAGCATGAGTCAGCACTGGGCTTGGGTGATAAAATGTTATCGTGACACACTATATTGCTAGGCCACGGTTTCGTCCTCACTGCCTCTGGTAAAGGGAAGATATTTCAGAGATGCAGAGATCCCGCAATAATGACCTGTCATTAAGCCGCATTCGCATGTTTATACTGAACCAAACGGAGGGGGCATATTGCGCCTCAGTCTTGTGGCATAGCCTATATGTGTCTATGGCTTGTGGTAAAATGACGCTCTAAATAATTTACATTGTCGTGACATTAAATATTCTTGTTAGTCCGTTTATGACAATATTGTGTTGATACCGCATAGCAGCCGCCGTCGGCCTCATAGAATTCTACAGTATCGACCGCGATTTAAAAGACACATCTGCTATAAAATAACCTTCATTCATGAAATAATATTGTGCTTGTAGATACATGACTCTTGTGACAAGCTTCATCAAAAGTCCTTTTTACACAGACATCATTCAGGCTCTGACTACCTCGGCTGCTGGCACAGAGTTTTAATTATAAATATACAGAACAAGACAGGGAATAGATATACAAGATGTATATAATTCAATCAATACATTATTCATGTTTTAACAGATTTAAAACAATGTGCAATGCAAATATTATTCTAATAAATTTTGAATAGTTAAATAGTTTTCACTAAATTTGTCAGCTGAGTTATCAATATAATGTGATTGACATATTAGACTACCCAGGTGGTACACAGCAAGTTGTATTTTCAGCTCTATTTTAAAATGTTCATGTAGATTATTGCAATGTATTGCAATATGTAATGTATCGCAATGTATCGCGCTACATATCGTATCGTGACCCATGTATCGTATTGTGAGGTCCTTGCCAATACCCAACGCTAGATGTCTTATTGTATAAAATAATTTTGTCTATTATTTTATCGAATTAAATATTATTAGCTTCTCGTTCCCAAATTGCCGATGTTTTCTCCTTGTGTGAGGGAGTCACGTAACATCCGGTTGTAAATTCCGTCACGTCATGTTTTTTAACTTATATTAAATATTTTAACTTTGACCGGCAATGCTGTCTACCGTTACTGTTGACGGTATTTTCTGCCAGCCTCACCTAATTTTATTGTCCTGCAGCTCACACCGCCATCTACTGGACTGAGCGACCTCTTGGTAATTCATACTACATAGGGGAATTTCAATATCGTCCAAGCCTAGTCGGCACACAACAGGCACCATCGGCTACAGGGGCAGGATAGTCAATTGGTCTGAATGTTAGACTCCCAACCACAAGGTTATGGCCTCAAGCCCTACCGTAGGCCTAGCTTTGAGCATCCTTGGGCAAGACACCTAGCTAATACCTGCTCCTACTCGTAATTGTAAACACTTTAAGTCACCTTGGATAAGATTGTCTGCTAAATGACAAAGTTGTACAGGTGTCATGCATAGTCTATGCAAGCCACAGGTCTCGATCCACATTCCAAAATATTCTCATTCACATGGCTGGCTTTATAGCCAAGTTCGTCTCTCCAGTCAAGCCTGACTGCTTACCTGTACAGCCTTGCAAGTAGGCCGGGTAAGTTGTGGATTGAACTCCGTACCTTTTGGACGTTTATTCACCATCCTAAACACTAGCCTATCCTGCCCCTCTGCAGTAGTAGATGCATTTTACTCGTTGCAATGACTACCAGCACATTTTAATTGCCACATTGGGGAAAAACACCCTTTAGGCCTGCTAGAATAACTGTAACTGTAACCCTAAATAAATATTATATATCACAATGTTTTGACACAATGATGGTGTAATTCCAGACATCGTTCCCTAACCCTAATGCCGAACCCCTACCTGCTCCTCAATACTTGTCATTGCACTCTCTGTAAGTTGCGTTGGGTCTTCCGAATGACAATAATTAGGAGAGGGGTACTAGCAGTGGAGTTGGAAATATCTTCTGGAAGGGGGTGCTGTAAATTGGGGGGGGGGCATGGAGGGCTCCAATGAAAAAACCTTTTTAAACGGTCTTCAACATGTGATTTTTCGGCAGTGTAATGATGGGGATCGGTATGAGGTCAGAGTAGATAATTATAGCGAGGAAAAAAACACTGCATCAAAAGGACATAGCCCAGGCTACTACAGAGTCGACAATACGAAAATACTCGGCATAAAACGCACAACAACGTCGACCGCACAAATAACAGGCATCCATATGTATCACAGCCACAATTCTGCCAGTGTCATAACAGCAAAGTTTTTCACACAGTCGCACACTTTTGGTAATACATTGCTTTGTGGAATGGTCAAATTACCTGTATGTATATGAAGTGCTGCCTTGTGTAACGTATAGAGATTGAGTGCACGGAGCGACAGATGAGCGAGGCACGCAGACACACAAACTCACACGCCAGGGTCAGTTACACACGCCAGGTGCCATGTCTCCCACAGTTCAACCCAGCTCGTATACATGAGGAGTCCTTTTTTGGTGGAGAGTTTGTGGAGACGGTCCTCCAGGTGCGGGCGGTTCCCTCGGCCAATTAGACGCCGCTTTACAGTCGGGAGCGAGCGGGGAGCCAATCGGCTCCCTGCCTGCTCAACCAGCTGGTAGTGGAGCCGAGGAAGTGGCTTTGTAGTGAGGCAGGAAGTGAGTCATCGCTGTTGCTAGGCTAAATATAGTCTGTCTCTCACTGCTCCCAACATCCAAATGTTATCAATGGAGAGGAGGGGGTCGGGGGCCGTTTGGTGGCTGGGGGGGGGCACGGCAAAGATTTGAAATGGCATAGATGGGTGTACCTACCTGTGCACTCTTTAGTAAATTGCTTCTTTTACTATGGATTATTTTGCATGTGTCCGTCTGCTCATTTACATAGCTATCTCTTCACAAACAGTTGACATTATCTTTATGTGTCTGTCTGCAAAGCATCCTGTCTGTCTGTCCCTGGCTAATGAGGGTGCGTGAGAGCGGGAGGGGAGCCGGTACAAAGCAGGGCATTGAGCTGACAGAAGTGTATCACACTGACTGACTGGGAGGAAGCCCGCATCATTCAGCCACTGTGCAGAATTGTAGGAAGCTGTGGGCGGTCTCTCCGGCCCAGTCTGCAGGTTGGAGGGGACTATAGCTCGCAGGCCGTCAGAGGAGGGAGGGTGCTTTAAAGAGTAGGGGACCACCTTATTTATAACTCGCGGCTATTGTAGTACAGGCCATTAACACAACCAGGGTTTGAGGTCTCTTCCATTTAAATACATATTTTACTAATAAAACGTTCAAATTAAGACTTTAATGACACATTCAAATAATACAATTTAAACAAACCTTAAATATACATTGGTAAACTCTCATTGATCAGATCAACAGCTAAAGGATGACTGCTGCATTAAAGTAAACTTTTTCAGTTAATTCTTCACAAATTGTATATTGAATAAGATTTTGGTGTGACACACAGACTTAAAAAACCTTAAAGTAGGAAAGGAGTCAAACGGGAACAGGGCTGTGTTGCTCAACAGGATTTCGGCCTATTGCACACAGGGTATCATTCTCTGTGCTGTCTGGAGCACATGGAAAAGAAACAATAGCTTCCTTGCCAAGCCCTGCAGACGCCTGTGGTGATCTCCTCCAGTCAGAATTGCAGGAAGAGGAAGTGCAGGAATAATTCAGGACTGGCCGATGAAGGGAAGCTTCCTGTAAGAGTCACTCTGGTTTAGAATAGGGAAACCCAGCCATCTGTTAGGACCGCTATCCAACCAGAAAAAGAGGAAATGGTGTAATTGTCTTCGGTCAGTCTTTCAATGATACTCACCCTGGTGGGCTGAAGGGTCTGGGGTAAGTAGGGTGGGGGACGGGCCCCAAACAATGGGTCCCAAACAATGGGTCCCTGTTTTAGAGCCAGTGTAGAAATGACATATAACATCAGATGATCAGCTCACAAATGACCAGTTGGTCCCTTGCAACGCACAAAAGCAATGAATGGATGAAATTAATCATGTACACATTTTGAAGCTCGACTTGTGAATTGTGCGCATGTAGTAAATTACTTGTGAAAAATAATAAGTTGAAAACAAAAAACACATTCCTGAAATTACAAAAAATAAAATATAATAAATCAACAAATAAATCAAAGTTCTCATCAACATCACATCTCTCTCCCTCTCTGGCAATGCATCTTGGAAAGTATCTTCTGGAATGTCTAATCCAACCCTGTCACTCTTCTTTCCCCACCCACCTGTCTTCCTTGAACCATATATCCAAACTACTGTCAATTATTCCAAAGCCGTCCCCTTTTGTCCGTTTGGTAACAAGACTAAAAACGGGACACCTGGGCAGGCTTTTAGCTGAAATGGAAATCAGCTGTGTTTTTAAATGATTACTGTAAATATTGTGCTAAAAGGTTCCATTTATTTCAATCTGGCTACTGCAGAAATGCAGGACATTTGCCATCATACTGTTTTGAATGTGTTTTTAACAGTTTTGGAGACGGCGTTTTAGGGTTTGATACGTTTTCTGCAAATATAGTGTTTTGCAGGGGCTGGAGTATGAATGAGAAAAGAGTTCATGGATGTTGTAGAATTTGGTCATTGAATGCATTTTGTGTAAAAGCAATGAAAAATGACTCAGTTTGTTTCGCTGACTGTGTGAAGAGTTTTGACAATGTGACTTCAGTATTGACCTATCCTTGTTGGCAATTGAAAACAACGTAAGATGAGATCACGTACCACTGATCTCACATTATTTCTTACTATCCCTTGTCTGTCTGTCCAATAGAAAGATGAGGTGTATCTGAACCTGGTTCTGGACTATGTTCCCGAGACAGTCTACAGAGTGGCCAGACACTACAGCCGAGCTAAACAAACCCTGCCCATGGTCTATGTCAAGGTAGGTGCCCTCTCCAAAAGATGTTCTGCATTGAATACCTTTTAAATCTACTGCCGCCCAGTTTGCTGTATTACATTGAGAATGAATTGATAAGATTGGCTGAGATAAAGACTCAAAGGAAAACTTGGAATGCGCTTTTATGCACATGCACACCCATATCTTTCACAGACACACATACACACACAATTGGTTGTTCTAATTCTAGCAGCTGTTCCTCCACTTTTCATCTGGCAAATAAATTAATGCCCTTTTTATAATGACGACAATTCAAAGTAAATGAATGAATGTGGTAAACTACTGTCTCCTGCCCTTCTGTTGCTTTCTAAGTAAGAAAAACATTGAATTATGAAGGATTTCAATCTGAAACCACCAGCAGCAAAGATACCAAATTATGCAGACGGAAGCCTGCAAATGAATAATTTCACCAAAGGTTAAGAACTTGCATTGCATAGATAATTACAGAATACAGTTACTTGTGCTAATTAGAGCTGCTTGCAAACGGCAACTATATGCAGGAAAGCTTTGTTATGCTAGGTTTTTATCAGATTACCTTTGGACAAAGTCCGGACACTATCTCACATTTAACAACTATTTGTGAAAAGTCACACGTTTTTTAGTCGTAGAGGTACACACAGTATGTGATTTCACGAAGACAGGGAATCGTATTAAATCACAATAAACGTCTCAAGTAGGATTGGTAGGGACGGGAGCATGCATGGATCGAAGCGATTGCTGTGATTTGGTCCCAACAGTGTGACAGTGATTTAGACATTACAAACCCTGTCAGATAATGGGGGAAAAAAAAATTATATATATAAATAATTACAAGTATAACTACAGTTCCCCCAAAAAACACTTAGTAGTTTTATTGTATATGTCCAAATGAGCCTGCGCTGAGCCAACCTGCGCTAGAACCACAAGTGGATCCGAAACAGGAGCAGACGTCTAATTAAATCTAAAATTACTCCTAATTACCACTTCCACAAGCAAACAAAAAAAAACAAGATTATGGGGGAAACATTTTTTGTGTGTCTGAATATGTGCAAATGTAATGTTTTATGTGTGCGCGCGCGTGTGTGTGTGTGTGTGTGTGTGGGGGTAGTTATACATGTACCAGCTGTTTAGGAGTCTGGCCTACATTCACTCGTTTGGGATCTGTCATCGGGACATCAAGCCTCAGAACCTGCTGCTGGACCCAGAGACTGCTGTGCTCAAGCTCTGTGACTTCGGCAGGTGAGAGCAATGTAGGCCAAGATATGTAGGCCAAGACATCAGGGTTCATGTAGGCTTGAACTGCGCCTAAGGCTTTGGCCTTAAAACGCTGTGTACACTAGTAGTGTATTTATACAGGGTGGCTTGTCAGAGGACATATAGGAGCTTATGAGAAAGAACAAAATAATGATTCATATTTGCATATTTACTAGGTCAATTCTACAAGACTACTAAAGATGGCCTCCAGTGTAAGACTTGTACACTGTAAAAAAAAAAAAATCATTACACATCATTATGTCAAAAAGAGGCACATTTTAGACAATGTGTACACATTATTATATATTATTAATATTAGTGCATACTTGTAACACATTCAACATCTGCAATGGCACCTGTATAAAAATTAGTTTTTTGCTGGTGAGAAACCACCCAAGAGTTTAATACACAGCTTCACATGTCAGACATCCAACAGAGCTCCTATTCAGTGCATGGATGAGGTAAAGGCAGGGGAGCATGTGATTGCGATGGGACTGCTGCTGATAATGGCGATGTCCTCTCACCTCTCGTGCAGCGCTAAGCAGCTGGTCCGCGGAGAGCCCAACGTGTCCTATATCTGCTCTCGCTACTACCGGGCCCCTGAGCTTATCTTTGGTGCCACCGACTACACCTCCAGCATAGGTTTGTCATTTTGTCATGTTCTGGTCGCAGTTACAGCTAGAGCCACTTGAGGAACGTTTACTCCCACATGAATGTCTTTATTCCTGTCAAACCGTGGTCCTGTTTCCGTCTTACCTCACTTTATATTTATTGTGTTTTGTGTGACTTAACTTTCCCTGCAGATGTGTGGTCAGCCGGCTGCGTGCTAGCAGAGCTGTTGCTGGGGCAACCAATATTCCCTGGTGACAGTGGGGTGGATCAATTGGTCGAAATTATCAAGGTAGTGAAGGTCTTCACATATATGAGCTCCTAAAGGGCATCTTGCTATCCAGTAACAATAAAACCCAGAAACAAAGAACACATCCTCTGAACCAGTTTGTGTGGTTAGGGACCCACTTCGTTTTAAGAATTGAAGTTAAGAACTTGAGTTCTCAAATTCTTGTTTTGTAAGCAAAAAAATATAATCACTTTTTGTATGCTACGTACTGTATATGTCGCCGACCCTGCTAGTGCCTGCATGCATGGCAAACTGAACCACATTTTTGGTGAGAGGTCGTGGCTGAAGTTGAACAACCACTGCTGTGAACTGTTATCTCCTATCACTTATTGCCATCTAACTCTCTGTTGTCCCCACCTTTTCCCCACCCCTCCTCTCCTGCCCCCCTACCCTCTGTCCTTGCGTCCAGGTCTTGGGTACTCCTACCCGCGAGCAGATCAGAGAGATGAACCCCAACTACACCGAGTTCAAGTTCCCCCAGATTAAGGCACATCCTTGGACTAAGGTGAGTCAACAGGTACAGGAAAACTTTTACTACTCTTTAAGACCCACTCCTAAGCTCCCCCTGCATCCCCCCTCCCACCTTCCCCATATTTGTTGCCTGCCAGCCTGCTTGCCTTGATGTCTCATTTCGTCTGATGTCTCATCACGTTCATTTAGTGGTGTTGACGGTGGCTTCCATAGAGCCACTTCTGCCTCGAGATGCCAAGAATTTCAGTCACTCGCTAACGTGTTTGGTAGTATACTTTGTCCACACTAGCGAGGATAAATGAATCCTATAAATCTGCTAACATTATCCACCGCTGAAAACTGAGCTTTCCAAAAAAAAAAATCCTAAACGCTTACAGCACATGACAATACTCAGAGCATGCGTAGTTCAGAGCGTGCACAGTTCAGAGATGTACGCGTTTTCCTGTGGGGTGGCCGTAGATATTTTGGATGGTGGCTGTAAACAGCCCCCGCTGTGGGGAGCTACAGCGCTGCACCCTAGTATTAACCTAACCGGCATGTTTTTTGGTGTGGAGGAAACCCTTGTGAACACGGAGAAAACATAAGGCCCCCAGTCAGCCAGGGTCAAACCCAGGACCTATCTTCTGCTGAGCCACTATGCTGTTGGAAGATCTGCTTGCATACATATTTCTTATTACTGGCCATTCCGACTGGACCATCTTGATACTTAAGTCTTTAAGATAATTTTTAGATTTGTCTGTGGAAAAGAATATTAAAATCTTTCTTGTGCTATGAGTGCTGCTGTCAGTTTGAAATTGGTGAGGTCAGTCTGGCCACGACACATTGTACTTCTATACCTCACATTCACGACAAGTTATATACAGTAGCACTTCCACCAGGCATTAAAACACAGTTTCCCAGTCTTAGTTTTAAATGGGGGAAATTCTGTCTTCCTCCCTTATCAGGTCCACCCACTGCTTTCGGATTGGATAGTGCATCGTCCAATCAGCAAGCAGCAGGACCTCGTGGCATTCTCTCCAGCTCCCCACGGTGGTTATCATGCATAACTGCAGACTGTGACAGCAAGTGTCCGGCTCACTGCCACGGCAGTAAAAGACATTTGTGTCTTAATTTCTCTAGGCATATCGCTGCCGTTTGGCGGCAAGTCATGGTGGCCTGCCGTGTTTCACGTGACTCATTCTGGCATCTCAAGAGCGTACCATTTATTAATTCGCTATACTTTTAAGTCAATTTAATAAACTCAATACAATTTTAGTCTTGCCTCTTGTCTGTCTGGCTCGTAGAACATAATTCAGATGATAGACTGGCGATTGCTCCTCCTGGCCCTTTTGAGTCATGTCATTGTGTCCAATGGACGTGTAGGTGTTCCGGCCACGTACGCCCCCCGAGGCCATCGCCCTGTGTTCCCGTCTGCTGGAGTACACGCCCACGGCCCGCCTCACCCCGCTGGAGGCCTGCGCGCACTCCTTCTTCGATGAGCTGCGCGACCCCAATGTCAAGCTGCCCAATGGCAGAGAGAAGCCCGCCCTCTTTAACTTCACCACCCAGGGTAGGAACCCACCACTGCCAAGCCCACACGCTGACATTTGGGATGAAATCTGTATGGTGGCTGCATTTAACGAACCAAATGTATCGATTTTTTTGTTTATTTTGCCCTCTTATTAGGTTATATTGCATCTCAAAAACATACTTGTTTAGCATTTTTTACACATTAGCATTTTCTGCTAATGTGTAATATCCTGCTAATATTGTTAGTCGCTTTTGATGAAAGTGTCTGCTTAATGACCGTAATGGAAATGTTTTAAATACAGCCACCAAACTATAGAAATACAGTTTACAATAATCGAAAGTTATCACTTTTTAAACGGTCAATAATTGTTAACTGCAAAGTGCTTAATATTCTTAGAGCTTATCTAACAGAGTAGAGAGAAGGAATATTTTTTTTTTTTTTTTTTTTGAAAGGATAGAATAAGGATTAGTGCTATGAAGTAGAAAGATCGGTGGCCGAGGTACCGAGATGGATATATATGTATACATGCATACATACATATTTATGTGTGTGACAGTTTTTGCAGCTATTTCACAACTATTGTTTACTAGTTTTACTTGCATATTTCACGTTTTTATTATTATTTAGCCATTTTTACAGGGACACTGCACATTGAACAACATTTCTGTAAACTCGTTACTCATTTGTCATCCAATTGTCTCCTCTATATTGATAGCTTTTTTTTTCTTCATAAGGCTTCCTTTAATGGCCCTGCCATCTCTCTAACTCGTTCTCCTCTCTTAGAGCTGTCCAGTAACCCCTCCCTGGCATCCATCCTCATCCCTGCCCACGCCCGCAGCCAGGCTGCTGCACCCACCCCAACCAACGCCTCGGTCACCACAGGTCAGGGCTGCACCATTAGCACTCTGCTCCTTAACGAGCGAGTTGTACCACAGCTGCAGCAAGCATGGCTTCTGCGCTTTGGAAATGCTCTCCTTACTTGCCCGCCTTGCTCCTCCACACTACTAAAAAGACGGTGTTTCTCCATCTGTCTGTCCAACAAACTCTCGTTCTTTCTTTGTCCCTGCTCTCCGGAGGACTTTTAGACCGTGAATAACTGACTAAGCTTGTTCTTTTCTGCTTCTTCTTCTATTTGCAGACGGTAACGGCACCGAGCGAGGCCCCAACACCACTACCGCCTCCGCCTCCGCCTCCAACTCCACCTCCTGAACCCCCCCACCCCCCCCCCCTCCCGCGCACCACCTCCGCCCCGGCCTCAGCTCCAGTCCAGAGCCTGAGCTCCGCCCCGGCTCTCTGCTCCACCCATGCCAGCGACGGGAGGGATGCCGACACCGTCGAAGAGGGGGGGGGGGGCAACTGGCACACAGCTGTACGCCCACAAACATTCAAAACAAACATCCCCTACCGTTGCCCCACCCACACAGCTGTCTGAATCCTGCTCCCTCCTCCGTTTGAAGACACCCCCTCCATGTCCTATTTTCTTATTTTGACGGGTGAGGCGAAGTGTGGAGGCAAGAGGGACGGCGGTTGACTGTACTCATTATGAAAGTACACTGTACATGTAAACACAATGCTAGCCTGCTAATGTTTGGAAACGGACAATCTGTAGAAAAAGGTGGTGAAGCTGCCCCCCCCCCCCCTCCCTCCCTCTCCACCCCCGCCACCCTCCCATATTTAACTGGCCTTGTTGGGTGTCTCTCCCCCACCCCCCACATTGTTACCCTGTCATTTTACACCCCTATTCTGACCCCTGGCCGGGGGCCCTGGTTCCTCCCTGTAGTGCATGGCCTGAGAATGGTTAGGGTCGGCCAGGGTCGCCCATCACCTTGTACCTCCACACTGACCTGCAGGTCCACTGACCAGGCATGAGGCTCACGAGCACACAGCACACACACACACACACACGCATAAGCCCACATCACAACACACACACGGATGCATGATGATCCCAATGTATGTGGAAAGAAGCAGTTCACTTGCGGGAGATTTGGACATGTTGTTTTGTTTTGCCTGGGTTGTTTTTAAATGGTTAGCAAGCAGTTTTATTAATTTAACTGTTTTTATATTCCTGGGCAAATGTTTTGGATTGACATGTGCAATGGATGTGACATGTACCTGGTTCTGTGTGCTTGTATAATATATATATATAAATACAAAACATACATACATACACAGTTTATACATTACTTTTCCTTGTATAAAAAGTATATATAGATATATGTATATTAACTTCAATGGTTAAGAAATCATTTATGGTGAACTCATATCTGGCAGAGCAGTGGCAATATTTGCTGCTGCCTAAAGACAATAAGATTAAGGCACGATGTTCGTTCTCCCTATTTGCTGGAGTGCGTTTAGATTCCAGCACTCACCTTCCCATTTCCCCGCGTCGTCCATATTTGTTTAAGGCCGTCGAAGACTTTAGCCCGTTGCTCTGTTCCTCGTCTCGTCTGCCACTCTGTGACTCCGTCTGTAACAGTGGTTCTGTGACAGTGGTTCTGTGACAGTGCAGTATGTAGGGATAGGCTCTACATCTTCTCCCGACTGACACGCTCTCCAGCCCCCCCCTTCCTCCCCCGTGTTTCTTGATTTTTTGTGTAGTCTTTGCAGCGGTGTTGACCCGAGGAGAGCTGCTATTGTGTTGCGCTCACATGTCACTGATGGACTTGTGTTGTGACCACTGACCACTAGTCCAGCGTTTTTGCTCCCTGCCCGCTGCACAAAACCCCACTTGGTACAGGCTGACAAAGCCTCTTGCAGAGTAATACGTACTACGGTTAGAATAAAAATAAAATAAAAAACACGGCCGCAGAATTTGTATATACAATTATAAATGCTCCTCACCAAATCCTGACGTGTATGTTTTTTTTTGTTTTTTTATGTTGTGTATAAGGTATGTATATATGCAGACCCATGTACTGTTTATGAGCAAAAACAAAGTTAATAAGGGGTGGGGAACAACATAAAAAAAGACTTTAAAAAAGAATCAGGGCAAAACTGACAGTTTATGGTTATTGTAGATGATGAAGATGATGAGCTTTATCCAGCCATATAGTTCAATCTTACCTGTACAGTAGATAACAGCTGTATTATTGTAACAAGAACTAGTCCATGTATAGTGTAACTATAGTTTGGAGTGCCTTTGCTTTCCTACACCGTCGCCTTGACGCCACCCCCACCCTCCTTCAATTCACTTCCCATGCCAACATTAGCGCCCCCACCTCCGTGACTCTCCCTACGGTGCCGTTGAATGCCCTGCTGTCCAGCAAAACACACTCGCACACTCTTTGGCAAAGTAAATGATAATGTAACATACAGACATTTTTAATGGTTAAGGAAATGTTTCCTTAATTGAAGATGCATTAGATATGTGTTTTTAATTTTGGTAAAATGTATACGGGTTTATGTTGGATAATGATGTACCTGCGAACACACAAGATTATCCTGGCCTCAAATGCGGGCAAGTGGGGTTCACGGTCTCATTATATAGAGTACAGTTGGATTCTGTATTACCTACAGCTTTGGTTTCAGCACCGAAGCCCACCTATCATGTGGACGTTTTGAGGAACCATCCTCCGAGACAATAATGTATTCTCTCACTCCAATTATTCTGTTGTTTGTTTGTCCTTCAGCCTCCTCTCTCCCCCTCCCCTGCCAGTACGTTTGAAGGAGCGGGGGGGGGGGCATGCAGGGTATTCAGTATCACCCAAAGGGGTTTGAGTCATGTAGCCTTTTCTTGTCCTGCTTGCTGTAATTTTTGCATCCATGAATGTGTTGCTACACCCCCTACCCCCCCATCAGGCCTGTAAAAACACTGTTTTGACCCCTTCACATGCCCCCTGACCCAAGTGTAATATGAGTGAACCATGTTGAAACACCACAAGGTTACCAAAAAAAAAGACGAGCAAGGATAGTGGACTATATAATGTGTATATACCCACTATCACACCACACACACTTGTGGCAGAAGAAAATGCTAACTGGGTTTGAAGAAAAAAAAGAAAATACTACAAAAACATCCTGTATAACAGTACTACTACTTGAATGCCTGTTTGTGACTGAAACATTTTTATTTCTTTAGATTATTATTTTTATTTCTTGTTCTGTGAAGGTATGCTAAATGTGCGCCTCTGTAAATATTCCCCATGCGTGCTCTGAGGAATAGTTCCCTGGTACTGTAATTTGCATTAAATAAAGAGTAGGATAGCCTGGAAATAAGTCCTATTGTCTTTACCTGCTTAGTTGTTTAGCTAGTTTTTGTGTCTTCATTATTAAGTCTTTATTATTTAAAAATAAAACCTGGTTTAAGGTAGTGCTAGGGCAGTTTGAAGCCCTTTCGATATACTCATCACCCCCAAGGTAGAGGGGTTATTGTGTAATTATGTACGCTGTAGTTTGTTAGGAAAACCACAGAGGGGCAGTATGTTACCATTCTATCTTAAAACTTCTGAGCAATGTTTCATCATAAAAAAAAGGCATAAATTAGCATTGATTACACTAATGCAAAGAAGTAATATTCTTTAGATGTAGAGACAGCTATTTTATTTTCAATACCCACACACCAATGACAAAGTTCAAGTAAAAAAATGTAGGCTACATATGCCAAACAAAATTTTGAGGTAGCTAAGGGACAGCTGAGATTATCTTTGTGCTTTTTAGCACTCTCCTCCATTTTCTGAGAATAACTTAAACAAAAAAACAAAAGCTCAAAAAGTTCAACACAAAGAAAAACAGTGACCTTATGTACAATATATCTAATATGTATATATATTATATGTGAAAATGGGTGTTAGTATTTCTGTCTTGCTTTTGCCACAAGAGGATACATATTCTGGCCCATGCCAGTAAATTCTCCCTAGGGGTGTCAAACTGAATCACTGAAGGAGCGTTTTTAAAAACTCAAAATGAATTCTCAGGCCAGAAAATTACTATATTTTTATATATTTTACAAAAACACTGTTAACCCAATCTGGCCATTCTTGGATCATACACATTGCTGGATTTCAAATTCAGCCAATTATATTGTCTCATAATGCCTCCTGATATTGCACTCCTTCATTATGGCCACATTTCGACAGCCAGGACCCCGGCCAATAGGGATGACTGGTGTATGACCTATTCAGCTATTTACAAATGTCACTTTGGATAAAAGCAGCTGCTAAATGCTGTAAATGTAAATTCTGTAGCCTATAGATTCTGTCCCAAAATACGTTGTTCCCTTTGGAAAAACATACTCCCCAGATACCTTTTGGAAGTGACTATATCAAGAGTCCTTTTTGACAACCTCCAGTAAAAGTGGAGTCACATCGTCAGGCTGGATATCCTGGATCTGCAGAATCTGTTTGCTGTGCTCCTCAGTTATTGACCTCATCTCGGTGAGACAGGCCATAAGCTTGGGAAAAAGCAATCTGGGGGCACAATTAAAAAGCAGTTCCAATCTGTGTGTTTGTGTAAGAATGAAATTATAATGTATATTCCTTTATTTATTCCCACAAATTTCCTATCAAACTCATTTTTTGTTTTGAAACACTCCATGAAAGTGCACGTGGCCATAGCGGAAAGGGGAAAGACTGCAGTTTTTGTATCATTGGCTTTAAACACAAAGGTAATGGCAGACACAAATCAAGGAGTGTAGCTTTAATATATAAATCACAGGCTGTGGGGGGATAACAGTCAGCACTCGGTGAGGGAGGGGTATATGCTCTCAGCTTTAAACCAGAACAAAAATGTTTTCATAATGCTGGCTTACGGAAAATAAGACACAAAGCTATGAGTGGACCTTTAAAGTGTTCTGACTCACCTTCTCTCTGAACCCGCTCTACGGCAGTCAATGCAGGCTTCAAGAGTGAGTGCCAGGTTCTCATGAAGCTCATCAATCCCACTGTAGTTGTGTATACCTGGACGATCTGGTCAATTACAAGAGTGAGTAATATAGAATAGACGTTCTGTCATTAAAAAACACCAAAGTTGTGATTGTGTGCTGCCACTAGAGTATATGAATCAGTAAATGGTAGACATGAGGCCTTCCAGGTTTGCTGTATACTTGTTATGAAACATAGAGGGTCTGCCATTGTGATGTCACAATGTGCTGTCAGACTGTCAGACTGTAACACTACTGTAGACCCTGAACCTGACCCTGCTAAAAACAACCATATGGTTGTTTTAATTAATGTGTGTTTTTATTAAAGTAAAAGTGCACTAGTTAAGACTCTTCTAAGAGGATACTTGAGTAGTGCACTTTTACTTTGAATATATAATACTTTATTTTCAATTAGATCCAACCAGAATTCTAGTATATATGGGTATTTCCATTGTTCTAAGATGGCCAAGGGTTTTGAATAAAGAAATTAAGAGCTGCTGTCACCTGGAGAGAAGAGGGCGATGGCCTGCATGAGAACATACTCTTCCTCTTTCAGGCCCAAATTTCGCAGCGTGTGATGGAGTCGTAGCAGAGGGTCAGTGAGACACTGCTGGAAACCAGCTACGGTGGCGGAAACACACAGAGCCAGGGATAGGACGAGAAATGGAGAGCAAGATCAAATACACACAATAGCAGAGAGCAGAACAAAAAGATCGGAACTGATGGGAGTCATTTGAGTCACTGCTGCTACACTCACAAGGCACAATGACAAGATAATGCTTCACCGCAGGTGACTGATGAAAGAATTCTCTCCAGGGCAACAATTCACATGAGCAATTACTTACGACCCCCCGCGATAAACACACTCACTCGATAAAGGAGTAAGTGAAGCAGACACGGCAGGCATAGCCTTTGCTTTCCAGAGCCTAACGAGGGACAGAATCATCACCCTCGGGGCCCTGTTGCTATGGGGACAGGCTGGTTATATCACAGACAGCATCATGCGCAGGTCTGGACATATGGTTAACTTAGGTCAGATCTAAGTCTGTGCTTTATTCATTCGGGCTATTTTTTCCTCAGCCAATTTACTTCAAAACCAACAGTTTACAATGATTCGATCACAGTGAGCACATCCTTTTCTGACACTTTCTTTCTTAGAAGCTCTTCGCACAGATGTCTCCACTATTCCTAATCTCTGACACGATCATCTTTAAATCCGCTCCTTGATAGGTACAATTACAGCTACATCATTTAGCAAACGCTTTTATACAAAAGCAACTTATAATGAGTCCAATTCCAAGTATTTAGGACCACCTTACCACTGGACTATCAGCATAGTTGGTTTGTGGCTGCGTCTGGACGGCTCTGTACAATTCTAAACAATACTGGATTGTTCAGAAGAAGGCAGGTGATTAGCCAATCAGAAATATAGTGTTCTCACCTCGAGCGACATCATCAATGCAGTAGACGAGGCTGCCACACACCCAGTTGCTCGTGTTGGGATTGAACAGCATGTTGAAGCGGATAACGACTATTTCAATGGTGCCCCCCTTCAGTAGGGAGATCTGGTCGTCGATGGTCAGAGCCCTGTTGAAAGGTCAACATGTGACACGGCACAGGCTGTGTAACGCCAGTCAAAACGTCTTGTGTCAACACACGGACTTTACAAACGTACCTGAATGACGGAAGCCTTTTGGCAAAGTCAATGACATTCTGGATCATGTAGGTACAGAGGTCAGCCATATGGGGGAGAGCGGTGAACACGACACCTTTACGGGCAGGATTCTCTGATTTGTCATCTTTGGCATAGGATCCGCGGGGAGAAGAGGAGGAAGAGGAGGAGAGAGGGGAGCGTGGGGAGAGAGAATAGAAGGACATTTGGGATGATGCGGTAGAGCTGTCTCCCGCAGAGCCGGTGTCTTGAAGGCAGCCAGTCCGTAGCACGCGGCACTTGACAACAGCTTGAGTATAGTCACAATTTGGAATAATGCATCTGTCAAAGGGCTGAAAATGGCACAAGAAATACATTTCAGTGGCAGTGTGTAATGTTGTACTTTCATTATAAGCCAAAAGCGGCCCCTTAAAAAAGAGTCCCACAAGGTCCTTGTGTGTGTGTGCGTTTGTGGGTGTGCATGTGCATGTGCGCATGCACACAGAATGCTGGTGCAACTTTTCCTAAAAATAGTTTCTTTCAACTGAGGGATTTCATGGTGATTGACGGTAATGCTAATTTCAGATATTATGCATACACTATAATGCCAAAGCAGGGGATATTAAAAATAATTATTAAATTGCCTGAGGATACTATACTTTCACACACTATGCCACTAGGCTAGAGTTCATTACCCATAGATTACATGTGTTTACTTACCCTGAAACCACTGAAGAGGGAAAAGGAGGGATCAAATGTCGCACTGTGGGATGAGATCAGCTCCTGAATGGCAGCCTCTTGTTGGGGTGACAACTGAACTGGTATGGCAACCCTTCGCTTTTGTTTAATTCGATTCCTTCTCTTCTCTACATCCTCATCAGACATGATCACTATGGCAATATGAGACAATGGGAATATTCCTTTGGAAATGTGAGCCCTGTT
>JAODLI010028846.1:0-42803 GCA_027575585.1 Percopsis omiscomaycus | reverse complement strand
AGAGAGAGAGAGAGAGAGAGAGAGAGAGAGAGAGAGAGAGAGAGAGAGAGAGAGAGAGAGAGAGATTGTAGTTAAACTACTGTCTACTACTAGGGAGGGAGCGCTCACTAAAGATTAGCACTACATGGTTTACCACAAAGACACATGGCATCACTTTCACTTCAACAATTAACAGGGTAAATAAAAGTTATTTAGTAACTCTCTTGTTTTGTTTTTTTGTAATAAACACATTTGTTAAGGTTAAGAAAAAAAAGTAGGAAAAGCTTTATTGTTATGTTCCTTCCTGCTTTTCAGTAATTTCCTCTTTTGTGAGGGTCTCTATAACATCTAAGATCAAACATCAACAATTTTTCAAAAATACACTCGTACCATTAGAATTTGAAGATACATTCAACCAGTTATAAACAATAAACAATTAATAGTACAACCGCGAATAAACCATAAAATGCTTTTATCTCGGCGTTGGGTATGTGTGATTGACTGTGTGGCCTACATCAGTGGCAGGTCGCCTGACCCTGTAGGAGTTAGTGCGTATAGTGTCTGGTATTTATCACTGGTATATTGGATAATTATTAGATATTTACTAGACAGTACTTGCCAGCAATTCATATGTAATTAGTGCTAGCACTCACGTAACTAGCTATAGGTTAAACTGTATATCTTTTGTCCATTTTGTGGAGTGTCATTTAAACACAACATTAGCGAATGTCTTGTCTGGATGGCGACCTGGTGAATGGCATGTCTTTGACACCATGCACAAGCTCCTTGACGGTCCTTCTAAGGTGTATCCATTGGCCTGAAGTTCTTGAAACTTCAATAATTTATGTCCTTGCTTCATTGTCACCAAACTCATACCAAGAAAGAGTGTCAGGCTCACCTTACTTATTAAGTCTGTGTGAAACTTTAATGTACACCCCATCTTCTACTAATATATTGATGTGGCAGGGGCGACGCAGGAAATGCGAATTTGAAGCCATTCAGATTTCAACTGTGCGCACTGTACAAGTTGCAACCAACGCCGGTCATATTTTGATTCATTCTTAGTATTTTGGAGGCCTGAGGTATCGGTGATGAGTTGCGGTCACCCGATAGTCTGAACTACCATGAATGTCCTGAAAGATTCAACTGTCGTAGGATGACTGAATGGGCTTGGTGAGCTCTCAGCAGGAACTCCATTTATAATGCAGAGGCCACTGTCCTCCAACAAGCATTAGTCTGCTTATGATGTCTGTGGGTATAAGCGCCCTTCATCAATGAATGATGGCCTATGGACATATCAGTGGCTGCTCCTATTGATATACACAGGGTGTGCGTGACATGTGTGTGTGTGGGACGTTCTCAAAATAAATTTCCACGCTGGCCTGAGCCGCTTGCTTGAATGTGTGATAATCGCTTGCTTTTATGAGAAATCTGAGCTCATGCCTATTAGAGTAAGCAAGCATAAGATAGTATCGCTTGCAATTTGACCTTAGCTATAATGCCACACCTCTTCAAAACCCCAGAGCAGGTGTTTGGATGCGAGGACACACCCTTCACACCTGCTAATAATCAGGAGGTTGACATGCACTTTGCAGAGTTTTCCAAATGAGAAGGCACCATCAGATGAGATGGTGAGAGTCATCAAGGCCACACTTACTTTGGCTGGATAATAAAAGCATTCTGTCTAGCTTTTCTGTCTGTCTGTCTATCAACCGTTTATCACTTGTCAAAGGGCTTATGTACAACATGTAACATGCTAGACGTATATAAAAGGGTGTCAGTAGCCCTGTAAGGACCTGTTGCAGGCTGTCAAGTTTCAACAACCCAGTCTCAGTTTCTAGCCCGGCTCTTCGTCTAGCCATCCCATCTGACCATTACTTGACAGCAGCTTGACATGGTTGCTTCTAGAGCAGCCCCCGCCGCCCCCTCTCTGTACTCCCAGACCTCAGTGAATTATTCAGGGTTAACAAGCTGTCGGAAACACCAAACTCAATTGTGCGTTTTAATTAAATGTCTGTCTTCCAATTGTCTCTCCCTCTCTCTCTCTTTTTTGTAGTGACGGAGGGGGCTCAACTATGTAACTAATTACTACACCCGACTCTCTGACATGGTTCCCTCAAATACTTCTTGATATGAAGGTGCAGGAGTGGGTTGCAAAACTTCATAACAATTCTCATATTTAAATAACTGTACATTAAAGTGGTCGTGATTAGGCTATTTCTATTTTTAAAACACCCTTTTTGGGGCGGGATACATACAATTACAATACATCCAAAGGTCATTTTGCATCTTGATCAAGGATGCTTACAGGTAGGCCAACTCGGGGGCTTAAACTCATGGGTATGGCTGTAAGCATACTTCTAGTGAACATGCACAAGACCTGGAAAGATTTTTTTTGCCTCCAATCGCCATAAAAAAATATTACAAAACTCACACTCACACATGCAGCCTACTATATTGGTGTTCATGTCAGTGCGTTGGTGTGGGAACCCACAGCAACTCCGCTCAGCCCCCTCTGATTATGAAAGAGAGTCAAAATGAAACAGCACATCCCATTCCAGATGTAAAGAAAGATGTGTGATTTCTAATAACACAAATAAAAAGTAAAAAATTGTACTGGAACAACAATGGAGTAGGCCTACATCCCGTTTGTCTAAACAGTGATTGCAGTTTTTAAAAAACACGCAATTACTTTTCTCAAAAGATTTTTTTCATAAATACAGATTGAACAATCTTAAATAATACAAAAAATAAATCATAAATACTCTAAACGGAAATAAGATAGAATTTTCTGGTCCTGACCTCTGAAACCTTGGTTCTAGAACCAGCAGGTAAAATATGAAAACTGTAGGCCCAACTGTAGTGCCCTCTAGCGATGATTTCAAGTAGACAAGCCACAGACACTCGCCCACACCAGCCTAGGCTCACAGCCTCACACACATTGTATATTCCGATTTGATAGTTTTTACACTTGTACAAAATTAGCAATTTATCATTTAATCACAAATAACAGAAAACAGATTAGCTTTCACCGGATGTGACGCCATCTTCTCTGTCGGGTCATGGCCATGTCCACAAGCTAGTCGCTGCTGTCTGTCAAGATATCTCGCTGGGGGACAGCTGTGGCTGGGATTTTATTAAAATTTTTTATATTTCAGGGGCCAATACACATCTGGCATCATGTCCATGTATCAGGTAAAGCCCATTTGTGGGAGTGAAATAAAGATCGATTTACCAACGTGCATGTACAAGTTACCAAATATCCACGCGCAGCAGGGAAACAGCTGCTCATCCGAACATGCGCTGCAGGTAAATGTCAACCAAGATTGCTTAGAAATACACATTTCTTAACGGACACACTCTTCACCCATTATTTATAGTATAACCTGCACACATACCCACTGATATACCCGCTTCACAATCGAGCGTAAACTGTGTAAAGCCAAGCTAGCTAACCACCATGCTAACTTAGCTTTCCAGGCCAAACCGCACTATTTATTGCCGTAACGCCTTTATGTAGGCATGTGCTCTGTTGTGGGTGTTGTTAGATGTTATGTTACTGTAAAGGGTTGTGCTCAACACCTCAGCAATATACACTCCCCTTCATTTTTGAGATTCCAAACTATTAAACCAGGTATTTTTCTTTAGAACGGGGAGGTTGACCCGGCAGTCAAAGCCCTGGAGGCGCGGCAGGATGAGATCCTTAGAAAGCTGTATGAACTGAAAGCAGCCGTTGAGGGTCTGGCTAAAACAGTTAACACCCCAGATGCTGACATGGACCTGACCCTCGGCAGCAACCTCTCCGCTCCCAGCCCCTGTTCTACAACCTTCAAAGGCACCACAGACCTCGATGCACTACTGGGCAAGGTAAGACCACCACATGCAATATCTTCTGGTTAAAGCGTCTGGATACCAGAGCAATATTGTAGCAGTTAATGTTGGGCAATATGGTTTATAGCATCTGACTACCATTAGCGATGTACTGTTTTTGATTTGGGCAGTGTCGTGGGGCACTAGGCGGCACAGTGTATGTATATTGTATTGTATATAATGTAGTGGTAAAGTTAGGCATTACCAAATGTTAGCTTGATATAAAACTAGATACACTGTGATAGAAGGTTTTGGCCATATTGCCCACCCCTAGTACAGGTGTATTGTTTCAAGAACTACACTTGTGAATGTAAAGTTGCAGTGTAAATTAATTTGACAACATTGTCTAGGAATAGACAGCCTCACTGTTATATATGTGGCTGGTTAAGATGGAAATGTAGAAACAAGATGAACAAGGGAGACCTGTTCATGTTGGAATGTGCGACAAAGCTGCAAAGCAAAGTTACTTGTGCTATTACTTGGTGTATGATTAGTAGAACACTTAATCAATGATTAAATACAGCATATATGTAAAAGTGGTATCATTGTGTCTGTCCTCTGCCCCACAGGATCTGGGTGCACTCCGCGACATTGTCGTTAATGCTAATCCAGCCCAGCCTCCCCTGACCCTGCTGGTCCTCCATGGGCTGCTGTGCCAGCGGTACCGGGTGCTCTCCACGGTCCACGTCCACTCCTCTGTATCTGGTGTGCCCCCGCAGCTTCTGTCCTGCCTCGGCCCGCGCCACGCCGACAGCCACGTCCGCCAGCACTTCCAGCTGGGCTTCACCCTCATATGGAAAGATGGTAAGGCCGTAGTGAGGGCAGAGAGCATGAGGGAGCAGATAAGAGGACAAGAGGAATGTAGGTTTCAGTGAGATCTTAAGGTAGTGGCTAGTTTAAGTTGCATGCTACTAGACGGGGTGCATACTACAGTGCTCTAGGCAAAGTACTACTGATCGATGTGCCAATCCCATAACAGACATAAACGTTGTCACAGGTAGGGCATTGACTGGAAGTTGTTCAGAATGCAAAAGTCATGGAAATCAGTTGTTGTGCCACTTGCTTGGGGTCACCGACACACCTTCTTTATGGGGACTCTATTCATCCCACCGGAGCCTAGCACCATTTCCCTATTCATGTATCCTTTCCCCATTTGTATATTGGTTTTCTTCCTTCTTACCCTCTCATTTGCCCATTCGACAGTGCCCAAACTGCAGATGAAGTTCAGCGTCCAGAATATGTGTGCCATCGAAGGTGAGGCCAACGTTGCGCGCTTCCTCTTCCGACTGCTGGCCCCCTACCCCGGCGACCCAGCCCTCGCCACGCTGGCGGACAGCTGGGTGGACACCGCCTTCTTCCAGCTGGCCGAGGGCAGCACCAAGGAGAGGGCCGCCGCGCTCCGCGCCCTGAACGCCGCCCTGGGCCGCGACGCCTGGCTGGCGGGGCCCGAGCTCTCACTGGCTGACGTTGCCTGCTACTGCTGCGTGCTGCGGGGCGCCTCGGCCCCCTCGCTCCCCGCTAATGTCCAGCGCTGGCTTAAGGCCTGCGAAAACCTGGGGCACTTCGGCCCGGCCCAGCTCCTGCTACATTGACCACAGCTGCCCCCGGGAACCAGATACCTCCCGAGGAGGGTGTCCCACCCTAGCTCTCCTCTGTGCGTACAGAGGAAGTGAGTGAGAAGGGCGTTCAAATTCTGTAATACACAGGCCATGTCTGAAACGCCTTCTACTGCTTCCTTCCCCCGCACTGAAATGTATTTCTGAAATAAGGCCATGTGGTGAAGGGATAAAATGTTATAAAAGGATTTGCTAAAACCGCGCTGCTGTAACGTGACTAAAGGGATTCTAGTCTATTTTCTTTAGGGAGGGAAGCACGAGAGGACTGTATGGACAAAGCCCTGGCTGGGAATGAGAGTAATGTCGCACGCTATCAATCTCCTACCCACTCTGTGCCTATTATGATCCTGTTCTAGATACTGTATGTCAAATGTGTGGTCATGGATTTTACTAGCCATTATGACCCACTGATGCGATATGTGCAGCGTGAAAAATACTTTGTAGCGTTGGTTTTTGTTACATCATTAAAACCTCCACTTTGGATCAAGCACGATTGTGTCCTCAATCTATACTTCAACTGCACATTTACCAGCTGTTTGGAAGTACACCTGTGTGTCCAACAGATGGCAGAATATTCATTTGAGTTTAGACAAGCCCAGTATTTCAATACACAGCATGCTGTACCACATACAAATTATTATTATCAATATAGGGAAATGTTATTTTAGCCCAACACTGAAATGAATATCCCCCTATAAAATAATCGTAATGCAGTTATAGGTGAACAAATGTTCATCACTGCTCTGAGTTCTGTGTACAAATCCAAATTGCAAATAATGCACTTGTGCAGGGATGAAACCTGTGCAGACGGGGAAAATGCCACCCATAATGGTTGTCTGTGTTCATTGTTTAGATGTGCAAATGGATGTGTCCACATTATGATTCCAGACTGTAATGTGATTACATTTTCCAGTGAGATAACGTAATGCAGATTGGTTTCTACGTATTGTTACATACACCTTTTTCCTATTTTCTCATACTGTTATAGCCAGATGACCTCTTCGCAAATAAGCCAATGCATTTTTATTTTGAAAAACCCATATTTGGTAGCTGAACTATATTTGTGACTGCACTAGACCAATTTAAACAAAAGCATAGTCTCTCCTTGTCTTTTACACCCTCTGTTTGGTTTTGGGGCTTCTGGAATCTGGTACTTTCATGACAAAACTAGCTCTTCAGGGGCAAGATAATCTAGTGGTCTACGTGTTGGATTACCAACCGGAAAGTTGTGGGTTCGAGCCCTGGAGTTGGCCTACCTGTAAGCATCCTTGAGCAAGATGCCTAACCCCTATCTGGTCCATGTAATAGAACAATGTAATTATAAGTCACTTTGGATAAAAGCATCTGCTAAATGCCGTAACTGTAATTCCTAGTACCTAGTACTGTAATGCCTAGTACCTGTAATTCTACTCATTGTAAGTCGCTTTGGATAAAAGCGTCTGTTAAATGACCCAACTGTAAATCTTCACTGACATTGGTGTACAGGGCAAAGCAAAACACTCAGGAGAACAGCCACAACAGAAATGCATATTCGGTGTCCCCACTATTCCTTTTTACCCCCACGCGTATACACAAAATGTACAGGCATATGGGGATCAGTCATGTTGATGCTCACAGGGCTGCATGCAAAACAGGTGGTCATGGCAGTAATCCATCCATCACTAATCTGATTACTTCTGGTTGAAGTAATCGGATTACTTCTGAGTGGCAGAGAATAAAGCAAAACACGATAACAGTCTTTCCTCTGCTATTTTTTATGCAATATAAAACATAGATTGGATACATACACAGTATATTCTATTAAATAGCAGCAGAAAATGCAAACTACCTCGAATAAAAACTGATTCAGTTCACCCTCAGGTTAATTAAAATCAACAGATCAACACATAAAAGTGCATTGCATTTTTTTTCATTCCTTGTTCGGGATTGTCAATTGGCTATTTAAGTAGTGTGATTTAAAATGAGCATGAACTCCACTATTAGCACAACTTTTGTTCTGCAAATGTAAAAGGACAAAAAAGATTGACCGGTCAGTATTTACTCAATAACCCGAGGAGCACAGGGTGCTGTTGTATCTCAAAAGCTGAATGCGTTCAAAGTAGTCATCGGTCAGGTGGCTTCTTTGAGAGGTGACCAGGTTTCCTTTGTGGCTAAACAGACGCTGCACTGGGGCTGAGGAAGGCAATGTAGTGTTGTATTTGAGGAAAAGTTGCTTCACTCTAGGAAAGTCCTGCAAGCACTCAAGACTCTTTCCCGTTCCATCCAGGTACTTGCGGATCTCGTCCATCGCTCCTCGTTGTTGTGTCTGAACCGCAGGTCTCGCAGTTCCATAACTGAAGAAGTCATCCTCAGACTCGATGGCGGCTGTATTCTGACTGCGGACAGACTCGATTTTGAAACAGGGCTCCATTTGGGATGCCTCGGTGGCCAGCAAGTTGCACATTTCGTCCCTCTCAGAATGAGACATCCACCACAAGCGGAACTGAGGAGTTGTTGCGGTTGCTATTTTTGCTTCCGTGCTGTTAATCAGGTCCTGAAAGCGCACGTCTATTGCCACCACGATGGTGTTGATAACATCGCCAAAGTAGTGTGCAACAGCCTTCTGCTCGTTGAGCTTGTTCTTTAGACTGAGTAGGGTGGGAATGACCAGACCCAGGTAACACTTTTGTTCAGCCTGGAAAAGTTCCAGAGCGAAAGCAAGTGGCTTGAATACAACAACGTATTCTCTGAGGAAGGCCATCTCCTCTGGCTGTAGTCTTGAGACCTCCAGGCGTGCACACAGCTCCGTCAGCTCTCTCTCAGTGAGGGAAACAATCTTCTGTATAGCACAATATTCGACATTCCAGCGTATAACAGCAGGAACGACGAATGCCATCTTGGCAATGTCTTCAGCCGCCTCCATCGCAACCTGGAGATGGTGGGCTTTGCTCCATATAGCATACACCTTGGTCATTGTGCTGTAGTGCAGCTGGCACATAGGACCCTCCGACATTGCCCGCCAAAAGTCATCGGCAACAATCTGGCCCAGGGTGTGGGAAGCACAACGAGTCAAGTTTGGCAAAAAGAGAAGCATGTCCTGCTCCGGTTCACCTTCAAGTATGGACCCAACATTTTCAAAAAAACCAATGTCATCATCGTTGTCCTGTTGGTCCAGTGAAAACTCGTTGAACACACTGACAAACGGGCTGCCGTTATCTGTGGCTGTAGTCTGAACCTTATTTTCAATATTGTAGGCCACGTGGATGTCGTGTACTCTTCCAGCAATTATGTCATATGTGTTCCCACCCTGGAGTCGGGCAAACCCAAGAGCTGCAGATTTCCTTTCCAGTGTATCAACATCGATCCAGTGGCAAGTCATTCCAAAGAAGCTCCTGTTGTTAGCTGTCCAGATGTCAGCTGTGGTGCACACATACTGGACATTGATGAGTTTTGCCATTAACTCTTCTCGCATGTTGGAGAACATCAGGTCTACCTTAGTGAACAAACTTAATCTGTGCATGGTCATTTGCCCCTCGGTCAAACCTTCAACCAGTTTCCTAAAGCCAGGTTGCTCCAGCAGATAAAATGACTGGCAATCCTCCACAATGAAATTGAATATTAGATTGTCTATCTTTGATGAAGTCAGGCTTTTGGAAATAATTTCTGCTTTGAGTTTCTTGAGCTGAATTTGACCACTTGCCTCACCATTGTATTCTTCTTTTTTCCTAGCCCTTTTCACATTTGGATCAATCTTGTCTTCACAGCCCAAGTGTTTTCTCTGAAATTAAGTCAAAATATAAAATATAAATAAGAAAATATATAAATATATATATATTTTTTATTGCTATTCAATTTAATCTGTTTGGTTAGTTAGGCCTAGTTGTTTAAATAGGAGAGTAATGTACTGGTCAATAATTTACACAAGATTTAGATACGGTTTATTACGTTTGAAACAAAACTTGATACAAAAGTAGCAATTTAAAGCTTGTATTTAGGTGATACAATAAACATCATTCACACAGTTCCATCCTAGAACAACAGAACTTCATCATACCACCATCATATTAAATCAAAATGTAACGCTATTTATCATGGGGTTATAGACAATCATTAAATATCTCTTGTAAACATTAACCTGGTAATAACCTAGGGAAATACATATTATTTGATAGTACTTACGTCTAAATGTTTTTTAAGGTTTGATGTAGATGTTTTCGACGTTGATAAAAGATTAACCTTCGGCGTACAGAGATTACACTGCACGATGATATTTTTTCCTTGATCTGCCTTGTATGTAAAATGGTGGCGATAACGCCAAGTATGCATTGCAGTTTTAGTCTCGATTTTTGTTTCGTTGTGAATCGTATCCATTACGGACGTTGTAACCCCCCTATTTACGTTAAAAAAATATAATAAAAGTACCGTAATCCAATTTAGTAATCGAAATTACATGTAATGTAACGCTGGCGGCATAGACGTCCTCATGGAAAGGGGCAGGCCTTTGTTGAGATTTTGCATAGGAGACAAACAAGGAGAAGACATCTCGTCACGGTTGTCTGGGAGCATGCGCAGTGCAGATTATGGATTGGCGTTTGTTCACCAGTTGATCTTTTATTGTGATGTCGCGGTCTTCTCCTATTAAATTCTCTGTGCAGGGTTTCGTCAATAGTCGCTATTTCCTTTTCGCCTTTTCTAGTTTTTTAACATCAGAAGAGAGCTGTTGCCACCTATTGGACTCCCTTATAAACACACCCAATTCAACAGTTTCATTCTATTTTTGAAAATGACCGACATAAAGGTTAATTAAAACACATAACATATATGGTTATTGGAAAATTCTGTTTTCCTGTTTACTCAATGCACCAAACCGCAAGTAAAAGGCCAGGCATCTGTGAAAAAACCTAAAAAAATATTTTTAATCAACCTGCTTGCATGGTTTGTGAGGGTTCCTCACAGGATTGTCTAGTGGTCTAGGCGTTGGACTCACAGCCAGAAGGTCGTGGGTTCAATCCCCAGAGGTGGCCTACCTGTAAGCATCCTTGCACAAGATGCCTAACCCCAATCTGCTCCATGTAGAAGCATCATGTAATTGTAAGTGGCTTTGGATAAAAGCATCTGCTAAATGATCAAATTGTAAGTAGGCTAATTTCCTGGTCTATTTGCTACTCAACGTTTTTTGACTGCAGAGTCAGTTGTTTACACAAATTGTATTGTCTTTCTGGTCCACTTGATCCTGCAGACTTATTAAGACTTTATGCCATACACGTGATAGACAATGAATCACTTGGCTTACCAAATGTTTCAAAGTTAGGCTGGCACCACATTGCGATGCAGCACCGTTTTAAAATGTTACCCTGCTGGCTTGAAACCTTCCATCTGACACATTCTCCTGTCTTTAATCTGAAACTAATGGTGTTTACTGCAGGCATGAATAGCACTTTTGCATGTTTGATAAAGCAATTTGTCAGCTGCCTGATCACAGTCAGCAAAGAGAAGGGGGCGGAGCTGTCATTCATATTCCTCCTGTGTTTGTGTGTGAGTGCTTGAGTCTGTTTCAGAGAAAGAGGAAAGGTTATCCTATAGGTATGCGTACTGAATGAAACTCGCAAATTGGGCCTATACAAATTGGACCAGTAGGCTGTGGAGTTATTTATACTATGGAATTTGCTTACTCGTTAACAACGGCCTCTTAATGAGCCTGTAGTGAGTTTATTACTTAATTGCTATTTTTCTGCTGTGTGGACCAATAGATAGCCTACTCCATCACCAACAAATGAGTTGTTTGTCCACTCCCCACTGAGTGACATACTTTATTGCGCTCACTCACGCACAATAAAGCGCACACGCCTGCGCACGCTAAGCATGCACACAATACGCTAACCGTATCAAAGCGACCTGGTTTTAAATTCCGACTTTTGCTGCTTTTCATTCGATGTAAGGGACAACTTACTTTCATTGTTGGAACGGGGTGGCAATGATTTTTCGTCCATGACAAGAAAAATAAAACAGCGTTCAACAGCGTGTACACTGTATACTACTCTACTGTCTTGGGATGTCTTTGGTGAACCCAATGGGGCGATACAGACAGTGATGCCAATGCACACCCAAAGCTAATTGCTTTTTTTAATGGTCTCTTCCGCCAGGGATCGGTTGGGGTTACACACCACAAGGAGGAACCGATGTGTCAAATCCTGTCATTATTCCTCTCCCTGCCCCCTTTCCCTGGTGACTGATTGTGAGCTTGAGAATAAATTCAGTGGAGAGACACATCTCACCAACTATTTGAAGTGAGAGACAATTAATTAATCGTCTTTTCAGGAATTTAAATTATACATAAACGTATCACGCGAGATCTAGATAGAATTGTAATGTTATTGGAAATGTTTATTTTATTTAATAGGATGTCTATTTCATTGGATAGATGTGGCAAGGGTGGGGTCTCGTTTGTCACCATTGACGTATCGTCTCTGGTAGTGCGTTTAAGAGACGGTCTCTGCGAATAAAGTAAACAAGAAGAAGAAAACAATAGGATGTAGTGGTGGGTTTGACAATTATACATGATGTTGCCGTCGTCTTGTCCTGCGCGTGTCAAACCTGTGCATAGTCACCGGAGTGGGCACAGTTGGTGTTCTCTCATATTCGCAGCAGCAACCAGTTGTTGGTGTAACCCCGGGTGTGAGCATCAAGTGAGTGTTTGAGGCAGTACTACCTCCGGGCTGTCCTATTCGAGATTCAGAGGAGGAAAAGAAAAAGTGCAGCGCGCGGAGTGGACACATTTCATCGGTGTATCACCAAAGGCTCTGCGCCTTGACGCTCACCAGCGTGTGTGCATGTTCGCCCTGTCTGTCGAGTGTTATGAAGCGCAATGGCTTGGTGTGACCGCGGGGTTCAAACGCTGCTGGCCACCGCAGGGGCTTTCGCCGCTTTCAGTCTGATGACCATTGCCATTGGCACGGACTACTGGCTCTATTCGCGGGCGTATATCTGTAACGCTACCAACGCCACCACAGACGAGACCCAGCCCAAAACTAAGAGGGGAGATCTTACACACTCCGGGCTGTGGAGAATCTGTTGTATTGAAGGTAAGATGCTCCGGGTAGCTTCCAATTTGGATTCCATAACCGATAGCGTGGCACGAGTGGATTCTAAAAAAACTATTGGTATGCGTTATATATCACATTGATACTTTGAACGCTGTCTTTTTCAAGACAGTGTCGTCAGTTTGCCCCGATCTGACAAATGGGCGCGTTTCTTTGGCGCACGCCAAATGTCTCCATCGTGCGCCTGGAATACAGAGTGTAGTTCGGGAGCAAAACAGAGGACAGAACTTACACTAAAATATATTAGTCTGAATCAGTATTGCTGTTCAAAGTTGTGCAATCACAAAGCGGTTGGATAGTTGGCGCTACACGTTAATCAGTAGCTGCGTAAAACATGATACTCTCACGGTCCACGCACGAGAGCGGCATGCGTGCATAACTTCGCATACAGAGTTGAATCTTACACGATCCAAACGGTATAAGCATATACAGCAGAATAAGATGCCAAACTGATGCATCATATGGCCCATTCAGTTTCAGCCAGCTCAGCCAGGAAATGCCCGCGCTGTTAGTCTACTTTCATTCATATATTTATTGTATATAATGCTGTTGCTTGGCAACGTCCCTGAAATCGCTATGGAAACATGCCCTGTGATTTAAAAATAGATGACTCTGAGTTCACGTCATGTCCGAGAAAAATAAAAATAAAATTATTTGTTGAAAAACATATGGGGAAACGCCCTTATTAGACAATTTCAGACTTTTTAAAAATATCGAGTAGACTATAGGTCACTTTCCAGAAAAATGTGCGCTGGCAATTCTTGCATCAGAACGAGATAGCTACATGTTGATTTGTTGACCAATGTAGACCTAAGCACTGGTCAATTATTGGATTTTATTCTTGATTTGTTGGCTGTGGATGTCACAAACATCATTATTTTGAGATTTGTTTTTCTTATACGGTATGCCTATGGCATAACAATCATGGTTATAGTTTTGTCTACTCAACAAGGAACTAAACCGATCTAGATCTATGCATTTTAAAAATTCAGTCAGCGAGGAAGGGAGGGGGCTATTGACAACATCTGTGCATCATCTGTAGGCTACTTGTGTTCCGCAAAGCTGTCCACCTATCCGTGGTTCTGAAACGCACTATTTTGTTGATAGATCCAAAACAAACTCTTGTGTGTTATAGCCATAGAGTCGCAACTTTCTTTTTTGGTAGCATATAGCCTAGCGTTTGCATAGACTAGAGTATCCCGGTTATGATCGGGTTTGCGTAAACATCACTTTCCCAATTTCAGAAACCCGGATAAGCCCTTAGCCTATCCTTGATTTGACAAACTGGAAGCTGGAGTGGGCTCCTAAAGAAACCGGGGACTGTTGCATGTAGCCTAGGCCTACTATAGGCTACACCTTTTGCTGGTTTCTGACAGCTGATGACTAGGCCTACCTGTGCAGGCACGGCTTCAACCAGGTGACGTAACAGATACACACAACAGTGAAGGCAACGGAAGCATCTCACTTGGAGTGATGACGAAAACAGTTGTCTGTAATGTGCTAAACTCGCTAAAAGCCAAAGTTGCATTTTCAATCGCTACAGTCACATTAATTTAAGGTTGGGCTAACAGCTACAGAAATGTCAGTTTAAATTGTCGGTTTGTTTTGTAAACATCACAGGCGCCTTCGCAAATACAACGCAGTAATCAGGAACCGTCCACTATTAATTATGTAGGCTATACGGGGAGTCACCAGATTTCTCTGTGTTCATGTATTATCGCCATATCCCGAATGTGATCAAAACCGGGATAAGCCTCATTGCCGAGATGCTGGTGTGCATGTAAATACACTTAATAACGGTGCATGCAATAGGGTAGCCTATGCAGTAAATTATTATAACTAATATAATAATTTGTAATTCGAAATCGTGAACTAACCAAGCTGTGTTGCAGTTAACTTGGAGACTTAATTCAAACCCATTATCCAAATAAAATGAGATGTCGTTGAGCCTCTCTTCTATATAGCCGTCTATAGCCTGTTGAAGACACTTTACGCACTAGTCATCCGTACGTCCTGGCGCGTTATTACGACACTTGCAATTTACAGGCGCTTCGCATTGTTAGACACAGGTTTAGGCTGTAGAGTGTAGACTGACTCAGTCTATTAAACTGCCTACTTTACGACCCTATATAAAAAGATTGCAAGCGCAAACAGACAATTCTGCCTCGACTATTTCCTTTTTGAAAGGCAATTCAAGAAAAAAAAAGAAAAAAAATAATAATAAAAGCAATTTATGTTGTGGTTTTGGGGGAAGGGATTTCGTCTATGAGAGACTTCTTTTTTGGCAGCATAACCAGCCCCCCAAAAGGCCAGATTGTAATCTCTCTATATGCTAAATGTTACATTTCTGTGTCTCTGTTAAAAAACAAACACAGCAACCGGTGGCTTTGTTGTCATGGAGACCCATAAGTATAGAGGCAAAGAAAGGGGGTGGTCGAATGACAAGTGCACAGTGGGTTATTGATGAGGAAGCGTAGCACAGTTGAAGGAAATACGTTTCCCTGTTTTGACCAAACAGATTGCAACAACAGCTCAATCAATGAAAAGGTTCAAGAAGATTTAGAACTTAACAACTTCCTTGCAATCCCTTGTCCAAGAGCAGAAACAACAACGGCCCCTTTTAACAAAGATGTCATAGTGAGATGTCATAACATTAATTAGAGGTCCATAATGTATCGCTAGTTTTGTCTATAGCCTACTGGTGCACTGGCATGACACAATGGAACAGACCCATAATTTATATACCTGTGTTTACCCAACTATGACGCCTCTGTTAAGGGTCCATTGAGGTTTACCGGTTTCCTTCCCTTCTTAGATAAAAGCACCCTCCTCTCTTGTTGGCTCATATAAAGAGACAGGTCACCAGCTTCCCTTAATTGTAAAATAGGCTACTTCACACTCTCAACGACCTACTCAGCGTACTGTATGTACAGCACAGCACACCAATATAACAAGGTCAATTTGCCAACCATAAACTGAGGCTTTTTGCGCGTAGACCTACCTTATTTGCACGGGGATTAGAAATGGTGCAGTCAGCTCACGGAACGTGAGTCTGAAAAGTAAACAACAGTTTATGTAATTATCCAATTAACGGGAACATATTTACAGTAAAACAAGCCAGCTGGTGGAAGATTGGCGTGAGAAGGCGAGCAAGTTGTTTTTCTTTTGGTTGGGGGTTGTTATTTCACGCGGAGGGTGGGTGAATGTGCTGGGGTGGGGTGGGGTGGGGGGGAGGGGGTTGCGGTGTGTGTGTGTGTGTGTGTGTGTGGGATGGGGGGGCTGTCACTTCCCAGCATGCTCCACAGGTCTGTAATTAAAATGCAACAAGTGAAAAGGCCACACGGCCACTAATTAGCCAGCAGGCCCTATCCTCCTCTGTCGTTCCATCCATCCCTCGCTCTCACTCGCTTTTTCTCTCTCTCCCCTCACAACTGGCTGTGTGTGGTCTTTATTCATTTGTATTGTGTCCTAGCCTTTTTCACCTGAACCTTCATTAGGATCAGCTCTTTTATTGCTGTGTTATCTGTCTCACCGGCCTCATGCTGTTTTCGGATTTCAGCAACGGTCTGCTCTCTTACCCCCGTTCATTTTTTATTGGTTCTCCTTCTCTTCTCTTCTCCTCCTGTTGAAACATTTATACATGAAGCATAAATAACCGTTATTTTTTAAATGAAGCTTTTAAATGTACAGTACTGTTTACACAACTGTGCAGTACGGTACTGCAGACAATTACTGCAGACTTAGCGTATGGCCCTTACGCTAGCTGGCCCTGTGGGCCTAGCTACTGGAGATAGTCAACCAGTTAATGAAGATGAATTGGTATGTATTCTGAAGATGTCAATACTTCGCCATAAATGTATTTGTCATAAGTAATGTGTGTAATATAGAGTGTGTACAGTATGTGTCTGCTCAATGCGTTAAATTTTGACTGCCCCAGTCTCCTCACTTATCTAAAAGCACCGGGGATAAGGTTTAGCCACTCCTGATGGTTTCATATGTTTAGTGGGAAACTAATGGGCATCTATCTGACATTCTTGAATGGATGTTTCTATATTAATGCTAAGGATAGTACGGATCCAAGTGCAAAGGAGGCTCAGAGACAGGAGTTCAGGTAAGGAGACGTACTAAATACGCGGTCGAGGTACAGGCAAGGTTCGGTACACGGAGCATTTAAAGTCCAAGACAGGCAACAGGTTCGGTAACACGGAGAAATATACAAAGAATAACACGGGGAGATATACGGGGGACTAGTATACATGGAATACATACATACACTAGCAACAAACAGACGGGAACACAGGGTTTATATACAAGGTGTAAACAAAAACAACAGGAGACACAAAACCGGGACAGGAGTGGGAACATGGAATACAGGGAAAAACAAGACTGTCAGGATGGGATGTTACAGTTACACAGCGGAGACAATATGATTTCTGATAATGAGGATGATTAATGACATCGCTGAGGGTTGATTCATGAGTCAGTTTGCAGAGGTACTAAATAAAAGCAACAGGTATAGCATCTAAATGGCTGTCATAACACACAGTCTACTCACTGAGCGAATCCAGCACTGAGGTGTAGGATTTGACAGTAGCCTACAATACTGTTGGTGTATTCCATCGAGCCTGCCCCGTTAATAGCTGAGCTGTGTTAATTCTTAATAAGGACAAAGCATCCCGTTGCCAGGGGCAACTTTGCTGTGACAGCTGCTTCCCCCGTACTGTTGCTCTGAACGCATGTGTGATGGCGCTCATGTGTTTATGTTAACTGATACATTTACACTGCCCTCCGGCATCATTTGCACCCATGAAGATAAGGGGGGAAAGTATGAAAAAATATATTTTTTTAGTTTATCAACTTGAACTTATACTTATATACGATAAATCTAACCTCAGTGAGGTAAATTTATTCAATGAAAAATTATATTTAAAAAAAATAAATCTCTAAAACATCTCACAATTAGTGGCCCTGCTAGGCATTTTTTTAGCCAATGAGTGATTTACAAAAGGCAAATACCTCTCATTTCCTTTGTGTGTTCTCGGATCCTCCCCATGTTGATGGACATTGTTTGGCCTGTGTCACCTCATATTCATTGCTCAGTGAAACAGGAAGTCATGGATAACCATTTATTGAGTTCTTTAAGACTCATAATGGGCCAAATATGAATTTTTGTAGAGATTTTCTTTTTTCATTCAATACTTTACCTCACTGAAAGGTTAGATTTCTCTGATATTTCAAGCGTAAGATCAAGCTAATAGACAACAAAAGTTTTTTTGCTCATCTTTACCAAGGGTGCCAATGATGGAGCACTCTGTAGATATATTATATAGTGAGTAGAATATGTATAACAATAGAAGCACTATAGTTGTTTTGTGCGGATCAAAACACAATGAAGATGTCAACGTTATCCTTGGAGAGCCGGTGTGGTAATGAGCTTGGTGTAGTTGCCATGGTGAGGAGGTGGAGCTGCTGTACCCTGGGCTTTGCTATCATCTATGTAACATATATGTTTGCTACTCCAGTCAGACCCAGTGTAACACACACAGTGTGTGTGATTATCACCCACTTTGTAACCTCACATACTGTACACCCGGAGGAACCATCCAGATGTGTGAACGCTTTCTTTACCGACAACACCTTTCATGCACTACAATCTGCATTTCTGCATCATTTTAATGCGGTACGCCTGATGACGGCTCTGTAGCCAAAATGCTGCTGCATTAAATAGACTGAGGTATGTAGAGTGCTGGTTATTTGCTGTCCTGATATGGTATGCCAGCATACAACGCGTGTGTTGCTATTGATATTTCCACCCATTGTCTCCCGTTTCTCTTGTTCTCTGGCATTAAGGTGGGACTACAAAAAGGTCAGAGCTTAGTATCCCCAGGTTCTGCTTCCAATGGTCAATGGCGTTCAGTCGAATCACTTCCTGTGCATCTACTTCAGGATGTGCGCCCCTCATACTGGTTTCTATTGATTCTCCAGTGGTCGGCAGAGAGTGTCTCCAACTGTGAAATGTGTCAGCGTGAGCAACAACAAATGCGGATTAATGGCGTATCGCGGCTTTAGCTATGATGGCTAGCGGTTCTTCGCTTTCATTCACCCTTTCCCGTTTTCTCTCTCTCTCCGCCCACTACTCCTCCTTTCGGTTTCCCCTTCAGGCGTCCTCCGTCCTCATCTCCCGTCCCAAACCCCCACTCTGCTCCTTCTCAACAGCCTTCCCCGCCCTCCTCCTCCTGACGCCTCCTGGGTCATTTCCTAGTACCTACACCCCTCAATCTTTTCATTCTTTGCTCTCATCAAATGCCCAGTCAGACAACCTGTGTGTGCGCGTGCGTTCTCCACACACACATACAGAGTGTAAAATACACCACGCACGCACAAACATACACACATACAACGTAAGTTTACACGACTGTATGAATTACTTTCTTAAAGTACATAGTAAGTACCATATTACTATTAAGGATTTATTTTGTGTTATTTGTTACTTATTTGAGTGTTTACTTTCAGTATTACTTCACTAGCCTACATTTAAAAAAAAAAGTTGGTCAAGCTACTTTACAACTTTTACTCACGTACTATACTTTCACTGGTACTTTATTCACTTATACATTTTTACAGCAAGCAATCTGTATTTATATTTTTAACTTGTTAACTTTTGATGCCCCTGTATAGGCACACACACACACACACACACACACACACACACACACACACACACACACATGATTTGAGTCATGGTGTTATTTTATGCATTATGACTTTTTCATTTACACACCAATTATCAAGGCAGCAGAGGTGTTTGTGTTTTTGTTATTGAAACTGCTCTTTTCCACCACGTGAGTCAGATCTGTGTTTTTTCATTTCCATTGTCTGATGTGACGCTAATTAATTTGATCTTATTAAACAGCAGACCTAATAGGTGCAAGATGCAATAGATGCGCCCTGGGAAATGGAGTTGAAATGTACGTCTCCCCCGTGTTGTTGCTTAATTAGGAAGTCTTAGGTCGTAGTTAAAGCAGGGTGGGGAGGTTAGCGCGAATCCAAGCTGTCTGTACAGCCTAAGATATAACACTGGGGCTGAAATGTGTTGGAACAGGTGAAGTGGGTGAGGGTAAAAGCTTTGCTAAGATAGGCAAAGCTCCCTCGAGGCTACCAGAAATGGATATTTACTCACATATATGTGTATACAGCACTAATAAAAAGTACACATATGTACTACACACTGATAAATACAAATGCATCCGTTTGTGCCCACACACACACACACACACGCACACACACAGACAATTAATCGTATGTGTATATCCGGTAAAAGCACAGCGATGAGTGTATTCACCTCTCTGTTGGTGAATGAATGTGAGCCTGCAGCATCACCGCTACAGCGTTGTGTCTCTATTAACCCTCTCTCTCTCTCTCTCTCTCTCGCTCTCCCAACACAAGGTGCTGTTTACACACCATCACAATTAGGGCTATAGATTTCCCTCAGCTTCAACCTCTAAACACCCACCATCTCGCTCTCCCTCCCTCTCGCTCTCTCATTTTCTTCCTCTCTGTTTCACATGCTTCAATTCTCTCTCCCTCATCAAGCCAATAGAAGCTGCCACCACAAAAGGGGTCCTCTGTTGTTCAAATGGGCGTCTTGTTCCTCTCTGAGCTCCCCAAATAAGCCATTTACCTGAGCTAGATTCGGACGCGCACCATAGCCCACCAAATCCCTCCTGGTCAATGCGTTCTTCACCACACCGTTACAAGGTGCGGGTACTGTTCCCCGAGACACAAACGACCCCTCCCCTCATTGGTTTCTTCCTACGGTCTGTGCACTGACCTGTGATTCTCATGTAGCTTGTTTACAGTCATAAGGGTGCTAGGTGCTAGTGCTGGCTCCCCAAAAATTGCCAAAGCCCTGCAGTATTTCAAGATGGGAACAGGAGGAAGTAACAGACCATGGAGAGAGAGCTATGTGTTTTTTTGGGCAATATGCAGCAGCACAAACTGATCATTTATTTGCTAAAGCAGCAAACACATTGTAGTCCTCAGCAGGGTCCACATGCAGGAAGACTATAACGGTACACAACAAAGCCTTGTATCATTGAAAACATTGAATCCTTAAACATTATGAATAAAACATGCACTCGCCCAAGAGAGCTATTCAGTGCCAAATAATGAACATCTTCTGAATGAAAGCTGCTGTAGGATTAGTATGTTTGCGACAAGAGTTCGCTAAAAAAGAATGAAAGCATATAAGAGCCACCCACCCCCTCCTCCTCTGCTCCCTTCCTCTGGATCCCGTTGTTCTGCCATTGCGAAGCGCCATTGAAAACCTTTTTGTAGTTGTGTGTGCGCATTCATATGATTGACAGGCAAGGTGGATTCGCCGGACCAATCAGGGAAAAGAGGCCATTATTTCTTTAGAATCCTTTTTGGCGGCGTCAAAAATCTAAATCGACTTATATAGAGGCAGGGTCTATCAACCAGAGCAGATATTCTCACAGAGCATTTCACTCACTGATAGCTGACGGATATCTGTGGCATCTCTTATAAATGACACAAAATGTATACCTCTTAAATCCTACATACATCACCTTTAAGGACCAAATGGGGAATGCCACATATGTATATTTTCTCTCTCTCTCCCTCTCTTGTGTACCTCTGCCCTCATTGCCTCCTCTCTTGAAGGCAATGACAAATAATTGCGGGAGGGGCTCATCCAAGATATGGCTTTCCATCCCATTATACTGTGTTTTTGAACCGGGGTCACTGAGGGGATTTATTGCTGCAGACAGACACATTACGGACCACTGGGATCGGAGGTGACTACATGGCTCCAGCACTACAAGACTTGACGTCTTCAGCTGGCACTAACTGGACACTGATAAAGTCCCTTCTCAAAACGATGTCAAACCCCAGACGCCCAAACGACCTCCGACAGTCATCCGGAGTCTGGAACAGAGGTGTCATTTCAGAGCTCCGATTTCCCCCGTCTTGAGCTGGACTGATGTCACTAGCAACGAAAGTCATTGTGGAAAGCACGTGGCCTCGTGATTAGTTCTAAGAAAAAGTGTTTGCTTGTTCGCCACATAATTAAAGCTGTGTCTGTATCATATATTGCTGCATATGCTTTTGGTATTCCTACATTTCTTTTGTCTCCAGAGGTTGTTGAAGTTTTATTGAACATGGAAATAAATTCAACTATGTATGCAGATATTGGAAAGGACACACCCTGTTTGTGTGTGATTGTGTGTGCGTAGAGCATAATTGACATTGAAGTTTTGATAACGTCTCTGTCTTTGCACTACAGGCATTAACCAAGGCAGCTGTTACCGGATTAACCATTTCCCAGATGATAATGACTATGACACAGACAGCTCAGAGTACCTTCTGCGTAAGTTATTCTCTCTTTTTTAATTTTTAATTTCATTGTGAACAGACAGACCACTCATTTATATGTTATTATAGTTTTAGTACCCTCTCCCCCAGGGCAACACACCTACAGTATACAGTAAATCATGACCAGACGGTTCCACCAAAATAGGTCTACCAAGTTAGGCTATGCAGCTTTAAAGTCACAATGAAACCACACAGGGGTTCTGACTGATAAGGCCAAATGTTGGGGAACTGCTGATCTCATATGTCTGTGCTCAGGGGAAATATTGCTATGTCATCAGCAAGCCATTTGATCTGCGCTTTAAATGTATTAGCCTATAGGTTATTGCACAATCATAAATGCATTAACTGAGTGTATATCAGTGTGGCTACATCTTTTAACATTGTGTCATTTGTATTATATGATTGCATTAATGGTCTGACCAACATTATTAGGCTATATGTTATAGTGCTTTTGCTGCTGTGTGGGATTTGGGATTGGTATTTAATGGTCGGCGGTGTCCATTGTTTGTCTCTGTGTAGGAATAGTCCGTGCATCCAGTGTGTTCCCCATCCTGAGTACCATTCTCCTGATGTTGGGTGGTCTTTGTGTCGGGGTGGGCAGAGTCTACAGCAAGCGGAACAACATCCTGCTCAGTGCTGGCATTCTCTTCGTAGCCGCAGGTGAGTTAAAGCAGCAGTTCTCAAAATTCAGACAACTAGGCTATAAACATATCAATGACAATAAAGCTAGAATCTAGCTTCTCACAATTGCTCTAGAAGCTTCTTATAACTCTCACACCCAGACACAAACATGATTAGCATCCAGGGGTGGAAGTAACAAATTATAAATACTCTCGTTACAGTAATTGAGTAGATGTTTTTGTAAAAACTTGTATTTTTCAAAGTCTGTAATTTTTCCACCACCAGCCACTGGAAAAACAACAATGATGAGCATTTTGCGATCTTGCCCGTTTATTTTATGAAATGGTAGCTTAATTGTGAAGAGCTAGGCCTACTTGTTGCATATTCCAGGCACTTTGTTGTTTGTTTTACCTTTTGAAGTTGGAAAAAAGGTTATGACATTGAGAATATTAGGTCTTTGACTTGCCAATAATACCTATTGCCTATAATAAATTGAGTATTGCAGTTTATTACTACTACTACTACGTTCTCTTTTTTATGGCATTTAATATCACTTGGAACAACAATAGGGAATGTTACCAATTTTTTTAAAGTAACTAGTAACTTCTTACTTTGTTAAATGAGCTACTGTTTACTTGAGTAGCTTTCTTCTTAACTTATTTTAATACTTTATATTGTTAAAGTAACAGTACTGGGATATTACAATTAGATCATTTAGCAGATGCTTTTATCCAAAGGGACTTACAATTACATGCTGCTATTACATGGAGCAGATAGGGGTTAAGCATCTTGCTCATGGAAGCGTACGGGTAGGCCAACTCTGGGGCTTGAACCCATGACCTTCTGGCTGGGAGTCCAACACCTAGACCACTAGACTATCCTGCCCCCCTTACATGGACAGTAACGTGGCGATTTTCTCCAAGCCCAAACAAGTCTGATATGCCAAACTGCATCAGCACGTACAGCGGTCATAGTTTCACCTGAGAAACTGTTTTTGGACACGGAAAGTAAATTCACACAAGTGGAATTTTTTTTTTAATAAAGTTGTGTTTGTCTCATTGTCATTTGAAAGATTAATTAGTACTTCTGAAGTTTAACTGTTAATTGTAACAGTTGTTGCTTCCCTGTGAAAGGTGAATGACTACAATTAGGTCATTTAGCAGATGCTTTTATACAAAGTGACTTACAATTACATGGTGCCATTAAATGGAGCAGATAGGGGTTAGGCACCTTGCTCAAGGCTCAAGGATGCTTACAGGTAGGCCAACTGTGGGGCTCAAACCCACAACCTTCCGGCGGGTTTCCAACACCTAGACCACTAGACTATGTCTCTCCCTGACTATTGCTTGTTATTCTCCTATATTTTGCTTCAATCTCTTTTCTTTCTCTATTCTGTCTTTAATGTTCTTTCCAATCTACTTTTTCCCAATAAAAGTTAAGTGTTTATTTATTTAGTCATTTAAAACACAAAACAAATAAATCTGTGCAATCGACCAGAGCAGATTAGCCACAATGATATGGAAAAGAATATAAATTGGTTTAGAGATGACATTTAAAGCACTCAACAGATTTAGACCTTCTATTTCTTTATTATTCCACAATCTTGGCTACAGAAAAAGCCGTCTCAAGAATGTTAGCGATACCAGGGGACAGCTAGCACAGTAAGTGATATACAGGGGATAGAAGTTTTGCGATGTAGCCTACACCAGATGTACACAGTGGTGAGACCATGCTTTATTGACCCTTTTTCTGTTCGTTTTTTGTTTGTTTGTGTTTTCTCTATTTGTGTTTTATTTTATTTCACAGGCCTGAGCAACATAATTGGTATCATTGTGTACATCTCCAGTAATGCGGGTGACCCCAGTGACAAGCGTGACGATGACAAAAAGTATACCTACTCCTATGGCTGGTCGTTCTACTTCGGCGCCCTCTCCTTCATCGTGGCCGAGAGCGTGGCTGTACTCGCCGTCAACATTTACATAGAGAAAAACAAGGAGGTCCGCTGGAAGGCACGCCGGGAGTTCATCCGCTCGCTTTCCTCCTCTTCCCCTTATTCCCGGATGCCAAGCTTCCGCTATCGCCGGCGGACGTCGCGCTCCAGCTCCCGTTCGACGGAGGCTTCGCGGGAGAATTCGCCGGTGGTCGCCCTGAAAGGGGTTCCATCTCCCAGCAGGCCGCGGGGAGAGATGTCCATGTACACATTGACAAGGGACAGCGTGACAGAGAACACATACAGCCCTGAACACGATGCCGCTGCCGAGTTCCTACAGGTCCATAATTGTTTCCCCAACGACCTAAAAGACGGTGTAAATCGTAGGACCACACCTGTGTGAGCGGATTCCTGCCCCTAGCAGATGTCCGGAGACAAGGAAAGCCTAAAAGCCTATGAGCCTGTTTGAGCCTGTTGGCTCGTGTTAGTTCACTGCTGTAGAGCTGCTAAGAGAGTGACTGCGACTGAACCACAAAAACAAAAACAAAAACAATATGAACCCATAAAAAGAGCCGTGGATCTTTTATCATGTTGCCCTGTTTCTAACATCACAGCGTAGAGTTACCATTGTTTGTGTTGTATTATTTTGAACAAAAAGCCCAGTTGCTTTGCGCGATTGTCACTACCCTTTGTAGGGGAGAGTCTAAAAGGTGTAAAGTGCTACGGTGTGCCAATGAACAGTGTTCTATCTGTGATGTATATGGTGCTAAATGTAGTCTAATACTTAAAACAGTGTTCCATCTGTTCCATCCCATATGGATGCCTCTCCTTTTGTTTGCTCTTACGCCATAATGTGGTCTTGCCTTACTTATTGGTTTACCCTGTCTTCAATCATTGATAAAGACTTCTTTTTTTATGATGATATTTGGCATTTTATACAGAAAACACGTTATTAATGGAAGGAGTTGGGTTTGGGTATCATTGTGTTGCTTCAAGTAGTAGTAACACATTACCTAAAATCTGATACCCAAACATCATAAAAGGACTTTGCTGGTTTAGCCTCACCTGTCCATTTTCTTTCCTGACATGTGTCAGTTTGGCTAAACAGCCACGCACGTCCAATGGTTCCTTTATTCACTTCCATATCAGTTGACCCTACTTCCATCCCATGTACCCCTGAGGGATGGGGCATTGTCTGTGCACGCGCCTGTTGCAGAAGCTGACAAAAAGAAGGAGGCCAGATTTGAGGGAAAAAAGCCACAGGTCAGGAATTCCTGTCGCTGTCAATAAACCCTGGGCACCCCAAGAGTGGAACTGATCAGACGGACGGATAATAACAAAGAGTGCTGTCTGTCTTGACGGGTTGGCATCGGAGCCTTTCTGCTCCTATGTCAAACAGACACAGTCACTGACAGATGATGGGGAAGGTGCCAGAGATTCTTTCCCTGGAGGATTTGAGTCTAATATCCACACTTGTCCTAGTCCTGCCCGTCCATCTCCTGTTGCTTTCATTTTGTTTTCTCAGGAAAATTCGTGTGCTGAATATTTTGGACCAACCACTATCAAGTATTTGATTGTATTTCGTGTGAGTGATTCTCCAATTTTCTAACATCATATCCGGGAAAGCTAACGTACAAAAGGCCATCAGTGTAAGTTGTATTTTGAGTGAAGGTCTTACACTTTTATGTTTATTATGTGTTTGGTATCAATGTTCAAATTAGTATATAGCTAGCAGTGCAGTTGCAAAATAGTTGACATAAATAATAACATGAACCATAAATCATAAAATATACATTTAAAACATTTTAATATCTTGGTATGACTGGTGGATCGCATACATTTCAATTGATCTTTTCATATTCAGGTGAACATTTGCTGTTGGTACACAAATATCTATATTCTGTTTTGTGATGTAAGCTACTGTACGTAATGTAGGAGAGGAACTTATATTTTCTATTTCATGTCTATACTACACGTGTATTTTAAGTGCTTATATTGTTTTTATATGGCTCTTGTCTGCAAAAATAAACACAAAGATTCTTCTTTTTTATCAGATGATTGGCTAAACATTTGATTGCAGTGTTCAGACAGGTGCTGTGGTTAGAAGGTGCTAATTGCATGATATGTATATTTTATTGACAAGAACAAAATTACACACCTGTCTGAGTGTATTCAGAAATATAATCTCTTCCTAGCTGGGTTTCCATTAAAGTGACTTCACTGGCATGTGAAACCAAAACATAAAGTGCATGATTTAAATATTCTTGTTCTTATATGTCACCAATATAAAGGTGATTTATTTGTTGATGTAGGATAGTAGAGTGCCTTGGTTTTGTTCTCACAATTGTTATTCATTCACCACAAAAATATACAGATAGTGTTGTAAATATAAATAAACTAAATCAGGGTTTTATTATTGTGCCTTATAGTTTATTTCTTTTTTTTTCAAATCTATTCTCAGAGATGTTATTATTATGATAATTTTGGTAGGAATGCATATACAATCAGAGTGTTTGGTGCCTAATTCGTTAGCTTTATATGTATAACATATCACAGGCATACACCATAGCAGCAAGTGTTCAAGTATTCAATCAGAATCGTTTTAACCAGGCATATGAATCTCACTGGAGCAGTTTTTTCCTTCAGACCTCGAATTCCAAAGGCTGACATTCTCAGACCCTTTTTGACTGCCAATTCAATTCTGCCGTACAAGATTGAATCGTTGTCATCTCAGTATGAACTATGGATGTCTTTAGCCTCGAAGTCCCCACATTGTTTGGCAAAGAAAATAAATTGGCTGGTGTTCACAAATGACAGCGCTCTTAGATCAAAATCTTACAAAGACGTCATTCTCTTCCTATGACCAAAACCAAGCAAACAACTCGATTTTTTTACCTGTCACCTGACTGATAAATCTATCGAAGTCAATGGATAAAAAGAGTGACTGTGAATACCATGGGAAGAAAATAGAATTGATAATGGACAGATAGAAGAATGAGTCTAATCAGTCAATGGAAGGTTAATTTGCCAAAAGTCATAGTGGCTTGGATTGTAAGGAAAGACTTTTTTGGGCCGAACAATATCTTATCTTTCTCAAATGCCAAAGTTGGTTGCATGCTTCCCCAAATATGATGTTCAAAACATTTGAAGAAAAACTATATTATACCAGTGCAATATTATATACCTGGTTACAGAGCTCTGTTTAATACAAGTAGGATATACAGCGCCACCAGCCAAGTACAGTATACAGTAGGCACTGATAAAGATTGAGAAAAAATTATTCTCCCACCATCTGTACACGTAATTAAGCTTGAGAACTGCATCTTCAAAGAAGGGGCATCCAAACTGTTGAACGCATCCCATGATATTTATAGCTAATGTTGTAGCACACCAGCAACATCAACCTTTCTATATGTGATACGTTTTGGTTGAAACTATGCTTGTTAGCTTATTAACTGTAACACAAAACCTAATATTATCATTGTATTGCAAATTTTTTATAGATTATTGGAAGAAAAAAAATGAGTGGCTAAAAAAAGTGATCCCACTCTGTTATAACCGAATATTAACATGACCCTCATAGATATGGCCTTGGGGCGTAGGTAATCTAATTTAGCTTGAGTAATGTTGCTGTCATTAACAAATGAATACAGTCGGGTCCCTCCGAAGGCTCTCCAATCTATTCTGCTACGGGTAAAATTAGCTGCCAATTAAGGCTGTTTTTCATACTGGAAAAAAAAAATCCAGCGTAGGAGATGGCGGGGGTAATTGAAGTTAATCACTGTTGAGTTTATCCATGTCAATCATTATTTCTGCAGAGCTGCTCTCAACATTGCTGTCTGTGCTGGAACCGTTGAAGCACTGACAGTTTGTCAGTCGTGTGGTCAGCAACAATGGCGGCAAAGCGGTTTATGGCGCTCACATGAGTCAGAGGTGCTGCCCTTGCCACATGCTATCAGCTGTTCATCAATTTCTGATCTCCAGCTAGTCGACAGCTTTGCGCCCTTTGACACCATTGATCTTAATCTGCATCGACAGTAGCTATGTACCCATCTTCCATGCTCTTCGCTGTTACTTGGCGACTTGGCAGGTGTGAAGACACTTTTATCCCCGGCCATCCAGGGACCTGCTCTCTTTGCAGGTCAGAAGGTTATCTATTCGTGCCAAATAAGACTTATTGCCTATTCGCAGAACCACTGGCTCCCATAGCAGCATGATATCAGTCATTAAATGCGGTTTCCACAGCAAATGCTTCCAGGTGGTCCAACAAAATAATGAACACAACTTTCTCTCAGATCCGATCATAGATCTTTTTTCTTTTATAATGACAGAGACATACAATTATTTTCTGATGACCAATTTCTTGGTTCAGTAAGCCTGTCTTTCTGAATAGCTTTTTGGTTCTATGACATTGCATGCGCTCTCTAAAAGTGTGAGGCATGACATTCACCAGGGTGTTTTCAGATTGCATGCTGTGCAGCCCCCACTCTCCTCACATAACAAACCATTAGACACTACGCACACACACACGCACACACGCGCGCGCACACACCTATCGCTTCAAAGCTGCTGACCTCGTGCGAATAATATGGATAAGCACATGCAGGGTATTGTTAATTCATTATTTTTGGAATACTATTTAAGCTTTCTATTAATTTGGAGAGAGCACTATTATGGCCAACCAAATAATCATTTCTACATTTCGAATTGTCTTGAATGCATCACTGCTCTTAAAATGTCTCACCGTTACATGGTAAAAAGAGCTGTGAGCGAGTTCAGATTTGAGGACAGAAAATGGGCCAGAGGCCTGCCCAATGTGGGGCACAGTGGTTTATAAAAAGCCTGTCCATTTTCTCAAGTATTTTTTCGAGGGAAAGGTTGATTGTGCCTGAGAAATAAAAGTTTAGCAGCTTAGGATAAGCAACAGTACACAAGGTGTTTTTAAATGATTTTAAATACTTTACAACTACATATATATATTTGCTTCTTGCAGGTTTTTGCACACTATTGTTGTAGCTGGAAAAAAAAACAATGACACTAAATCAGTCTAAAGTGTCTTCTTTGGACACTCTTTGCTAGTTTATTCAGAGACATTTAAGGGCCATGAATGGATCAGTAGTGGGTTAATGCTGGCTAACCAGAATACCCAAATTAAACAGACCCATGAATGTATTAGCTGTGTTTACCGTTATCTGTGAAAAGGGTCCATTAATTAGAGGTAGTAACATTATGTATATATGAATATATACATATGAATATACTGTATATGTTTGCAAATGTTGCAAACTCAACTCATGCAAACTCAAACGTGCTCATTAAGCTATTAAAACGGAAATGAATAAATACCAAGATAATTCACTATAGGCCCTACTTCTGTATTTGCCAATCAATACTATTCAAACGAAGAATATACTAAGAATTTATTATAAATAATAAAATTCAGAGCTTCCTCTTGAAAATCTGGATCAGGTGGGACCTTTGTCTTGGGCTTTGATCGCTGATTGGCTGAGAAAGTAGATCACCTCATTCAGGCACCAACTAAGGAGCTCTCCCCTCAGGAGTCTCATGGCTCACGACGTGCAAGACAGCTAAGCTGGAAACAGATTGGACTGAATGTGTTTCAGAACAATGGTAGAACCAGTATAGATTTACAGTACATTATTGGTATCATTATGGTATATATACATTATGTACTGTTATGTTCACGTTCTGGCACGAGCTGAGGCATCAAAGCAGTGGTTAAAGCTTGCCACAAGTTTTCATTTTCATATCTTTTTGAAGTTGCACGCAAGTGGTCGAAATCTACAATCCTTGCTAAAATCCCCTCTTTTGATGATGACCTGTCCACGTTTGGCGACTCCAGGAAAGGTCGGCAAACATGTAATAGGTGGTCACACTATCCCATTACCCCTTTTATCTTGCTGCTGTACAGCGCCAGCTTACCACTGGCATCTGGGGAGAAGAGAGGAAACGAGGTAGAAACTAGGGCACTGTTATCTGGCCCCCTTTACGAACCACCAGGCGCCAGACAGAGACAGAGAAAGACAGAGCTGTGGACAGAGAGAGACGGGAGGACAGTAGAACTCCGCTGAAGCTGCAGAGACGACGGGGGGAGAAAAACAACTGGACGTACACCGTGGAAGCAGGGACCTTTGTAGGGCAAAGGGACTCTCTGGCGCAACCTTGACTTGTCTTGCGCGCCTTCTTGGAAAAGACCACACGCACTCTCTTTTAGACAACACACACACACACACACACATCTACAAACACGCACCAACCTACGCTTCTGTGGAGACGCACAAACACACACCCACCAACCCATACACACCAAGACACCGAGTGGAAACATGTTTGAGCAGGCCACCAAGGTTAAGATCACATGTGTGGTGATTCTGGTGGGGATGTCGGCCATGCTGGCGGCCGTGGTGACTGACCACTGGGCCGTCTTAAGCCCCCGGGTGGAGAAGCTCAACACCACATGCCAGGCGGCCCACTTTGGCCTCTGGAGGCTCTGCAAGAAAAGCATCTACATCGTAGAGGAAGACCCGCAGGGGAAAGGCTGTGGTCCCATCACCTTACCTGGAGGTATGCCACTCAATTGGTGCAGGCATGTTGGCTCGCTGGGCTGTGTTGTTTGTTGCTGTGGTGGATGTTCATAGCTGATGCCAGAAGCTGATGTCAGCGATGAAGCTATATTCTTCATGGTGTCAGCGAACACACATGGTTTCCCTTTGTCGTCTGTGTTTGTCTGAACCATTCCTGTTTGCATGGATAGTAAATACTGGATGTTCAGAGCTCGGTTATGTCTAAATTTTCTGGGTTGCGAAAGAGAACAGCTTGGTTGTATATTAAGAGTATTTCGTTGATACGACTAAATCTCATCATTATCATTATTGACTTACATGAGGATTTCATTTCATTTTAGCAAACTCTTTAGAATTTTAGCATTACTCAAGTTCTGACTGCACATAAACACGAGGAATATTGTTCTAGTTTTCATCTCAAATGTTTTAATATTTGTGGCTACAATAATAACAGACAAATTCTGTAGGGACAGTCTAGATGTCTAGATTACTTCATCATGATAATTCTTTATTCTCTTTCTTTCATCTCTTTTTTAATTGCTCCTGGTATACACAAGTGTATGACAGCACAAATCAACAAGGACACATGACACAATTACATTGGCCTCATAATAATTTCTTGGCAAATAAAAATGTGTAGGTTATGAAACATTGTTAATAATAATGTAAAACTTCGACCCATCCTATATAAATAAGGAGCTAGACTCTCTGGAAAACAGGGGCGTCACTAAACATATTTCTTTCTGATGTTACAGCAGTGATTTGCACAGCCCTGACAGGTGCCTGTACATGAATTGATTAGTGGCCAGACACTCACTTAGTGTTAACTGCAGGCTCCCTTCAAATAGAGTCGGCCCCTTGGTTAACAGTGTCTAGATGGCCTCTTGCTGGGCGTGTGCGTGCCTTGCAGCCTAACAGTGACATTTGTCTCTGCCTCCATCACCAAAGAGCTGCCGGCTCATGTGACTCAGGATCAGCACAGCTCTTAATGAAGTGTGACTTCCAACTCTACCGGCTAGGTTAGAGTACACCTGGGAGAGACAAAGGAAAAGAGTGGAAGAAAAGTCCAGAAGGGAAGAAGGTAGGGAGGGGAGTGTGAAAAACAGACAAAAATCAAATCTGCAAACAAAAAAACAAAAAAAGTTGTCACTGGATGCTGTGTGTGACGTCAATGAGCAACAGGAGTGTTATGATATTTTGACATTAGAATACGTCATCAGTATTGACTGTACAGCAACAACCGCAATGAATACATCAAGGTACTTCTATTCGCTTCACATCTTGACTTACAGTAGGATTTCTATTCCTGTGCCAGAAGAGAGCATTGAGTCACCGACGTTAAATAACAGCTTGCTGGCTAACAAAACCTGAGCGCCGTTGTTTTGTGTGGTTCTCTGATACATCCGTGTTGGACACGCTTGAAGCGGTGACACATGTCGGCAAACACACAGAGGCGTAGAAATGTGCCTGGTTGAATTGGGAGCAAACACTGGCAGATTACGGATACGAAGCAAAGCAGCGGTGGCTGGACTTAATAACATGCTTTCCCATGTTCTCATATTGAGGCTGAGTGGATTGTCAAGAGGTGCGGACGCAAGCACCTCTTCATACCAGCACGATTGCCACTGCCATTTTTGTGAGGAGAGTTGCACACCGACAAGCCGGTGCCCCAAAAGGACTTTTGAAATTACTTTCTCACAGATGACGCATGAAAGTTGAAAGAGTGCTGTAGAAATTAAAGCACACATTAAGAATCACATGCGGTGATGTCAGTGTGTGTGTGTGTGTGTGTGTGTGTGTGATTGCTTGTGTTGGGAGATTGCACCTTTAGAGGTGTAGAGTTTCAGAGTTCACAACCTTCTTGTGTTTGTGCAGGTTTCCTTTAACAGTTATTTCAAACCAACTTCTGCCTCCTCCGCTTTGGTGTCCTCCAGCGCCACAAACATCCAACAATATCAGGGACACGCTGCCAGGCAGGTGCCCCCAATTTCATAGCCTGATTTCGGCCACAAGCTCAAATCCTGGCTGCCACCTTGAGCCGACCTTTAATGCACCTAATTATTTTCTCCTCTGGTTTGTAGTTAAAGCGCACTGCCATTAGGTGGCGTAGCATCAAGTTAACATTTAGCAAACGAGCAAATGACCATAGTCTTTTTCAAATTACTTTTAATTGAGTTTTATTATCTTTAATTTCACGCATATATTTTCCAATGCTGTTGATGAGTCTTTTTCTTTATTACTCTATTATATTCTTTTCGGGGGTCGAAATGTATGAGAATGTCATTTCTGCATCTTATTTGATATTCATTGCTCATTCACTCATGCCCAGGCATGTACAGTATATGTTCTATAGAGATAAGGAGATAAGTGCTCTACAGTGCCGTTAGTGCGTGTTGTGATGATTAATTCACCTTAAATGAGCCCCAGACATCTACATGCACACACAAGCCTCCAGGCTACTGGGAGTTTCTTGTGCTGTACCAACCCAGTTACGAAGTCCCCTGGCAGTAGCGAAGCCATCCCTGTTTCACATTGACCCAGAATCTGTCGGTCATTCTGTGTGGACAGAAAAAAACAGTGTCTTCCTTCTATTCCATCTCTCTATACAAGCCCTTTCTCCTCAAAGGTTCCACGACTCAAATTGGATCCACCAAGTGGCAACCTGTTACAATTTATCAATGACAAGAAAGAAACGGTGATAGCAGCCGGTTTATATTCAATTTAATTTAACGGCAGTTCGTCTATCCATCAAAGTTTAAACGGTATGCAAAAAGGGGAGGGGAAAAGGGCAGAGAGTTGAAGAAGGGGACAGAATGTTTAGCGATACATTTCAGCTAACAGAAAGGTATTGTCCATTGTAAACCTGGATAGTTCACTTAAAAGTTTTTGGGGCAACAGATTACCAATTTACCAATTAAATTGTAATCGTCAGCGTATTGCTTTTCTAACAGAATATGATGATGGTACCTGAAAATGATGTGTGAAAAAGACTTGACCATCAAAACTCAGTAATGTAAATGTACAGTCCTCAGTTTTTGTCTGGAATTGCCCTTGTGGTTGAAACCAGCATTACAAAAAAATTGTTGTTTGGGTTTGAAACTTCTGGAATGCAGCAGAAGTGCAAATAATTTCACTGACGTAAATAAAACTTAAGCTAACTGAACAGAATATAGGGGGCAGGATATTATAGTGGTCTAGGTGTTGGAATTCCAGTCGGAAGGTCATGGGTTCAAGCCCCAGAGCATCCTTGAGCAAGATGCCTAACCCCTATCTGCTCCATGTAATAGTATGTATGTAATTGTAAGTCGCTTTGGATAAAAGCGTCTGCTAAATGACCTAATTGTAATTGTAATATATCTGGGTTTACAGTGTAGAAAGAGCTTAAAAGTACATAATGAAGGGCTGGAGGAGTAGAGGGAAAGATGTGTGTTGGAAATAGGGAGAAAATTGCACTATGAGGCAGCAGAGAAGGAGCTGAGTTTAATGGAAGGAGGCAAAACTAAAGCGACAAGCAGTACCACCTTCTAATCACCCTCCAACCTGGAACTAAGTATCCCCATTAGATCGCCTGCAAGGTCAGTGCTGAGCACCCAGATTCCCCACTCGTTACTGCATATCTATAATCATTGTTTTAGCATGTGAGGGTCAACCCTCAACTTGAATCATTATGAGTAGTGTGTGAATGTCGGATGCAGTGTTTATAGGCCTGGACATAATATCAACCTGGGGGGAAACACGGACTGTTAGATATGTAATCTGGTAATGTTCACCTATACACAAAGAAAATAGTTCTTATAGTATGAATTAAGACCATTCTCATTATATAATAAATTGTTACTTGATAATTAGGGTATTCTTAGCATTCTGGACAATATATGCTCTAATGCATTAAGTGGTCTTTTTAATAAACAATGGATTGCTATACTGTGTGGAGTATTTTCTGTATTGTCGTCATAGCAAATGTATCAGACAACAGCTTGTTGTTTCTAGACAAAAACACTGTAATGTTATTGCCTTTGCTCAAGAACTGACCTATTGAGAATAGGCTAATGCAGGTGGTATATACTGTATACAGCCAAGAAAAAAATAAAAGACCACTGCAGATTTTTTTATAGTATAATATAAATAATTTAAAATGTTATTATATTATATTTACATTTATAAATTTATAATTTAAAAAAGTATTGTATTTTTTGTCCCCATCAGGGATAAATATAAGACCAGAGGGGGGAAATCCCCCCCTATCCCCCAAATCGCACCTGTATATATATACAGTATACGCCTAAATGAATACAATGCACATGTGCACACACAGTGCACGCACATGCAGACACACATGCATGCCTCCTTTTTACTTTAAATGGGAAAATACATAAGACCAGCAAAGACCAACCAACAGCCTGTTGCTAGGTTACCTTTTCAGTGACTCTCATCCTGGGCAACAAACAGCTCCTCTGTTGTCTATCATGCGCGCACACACACACACACACACACACAAACACACACACACACACACACGCACACACACATACACACAAACACTTGACTGTGTGGACAGAGAGAAGCCCTGTCTGCTTTATGAGTTTAATCTCAGAAAGGTGGGTGGTGTGGGGCGGGGTGGGGGTTATAGAGTCTAAATTGGCCTTTTACCTTCTCCGTGTCCGTCTTTCCTGCCCTGCCTAAATAGAGGCAGCAAACAGATAAAGAAAAATGTTCGTGATGAATGTTCGGGGGATAGATTCTCCCGCACTATCTCAAATTTGCTGGTTCACTTTTACTACCCATTCACCTCCTGTGGTTTTCATCAAAGAACAAAGAATACTTTCTTGGTATTTGTAAGCAGGTGTAGTACACACAATGACACTGAAGTATAGGGGAACACATTGTTCACTTAAGCATAATTGTCTACTGATTTCATTGAAGAAAGCTTAAATAGAGCCGAGTGACATAATGCATTGACAATATTGGGACTGTAATATGTTATTACTTACATTACAGTTACATTACAGTTAGTATTAAGGAGCAGGTAAGGGTTTGCAGCTAGGCATATCGAACCCAGTTTGATACTGAACCCAGTAGGCCTACTATGTTGGCTAGGAGTCGCCCAACTACTAGGCTATCCTGCCCATAGAATGTATTTTAACAGATTGTGTGTCCTAACTGTTGAGATGTTGCCTCTCAGGCTATTTTTCATGTGTGTGCCTCAATGCTATGTGTGTCTCTACCATCCTTCTATTGGCATCCTTTGAGAAATGTGACTTCCAGGCTCATTGGTAGTACAGATGCATGGGAATGCAAGCACAAACAAAGACAGCTGCACTCTCGACTTCCATGACTGTTTTCATCTCTTCCCCCCCACTCTCTCTTTCTATCTCTGTCACATATTTTACTTTTCTGTCATTTTCTCATCTCTCCCTCTGACTTAACCCACAGCGAAAAACTGTTCGTACTTCAAACACTTCACGTCGGGAGAAGAGGCAGAACTTTTTGAAGTCAAGACGCAGAAAGGTGAGTGTCTCCTTTTGTCTCCTGTACTATTAGTTGATCAGAGAACCAGAAAGTATTTAGCCATCATATTCAGTATCTTGATTTGTAGTGCTTTTTGTTCCATTTTTTTTCTTTGGGGGTGGTGTGTTTATCCAGTTGAAGGTTCACATTTGGTGACGTTTTCGCTATAATTATGTTCAACTGCTATTCAAGTAATCTGAAAGAATGAAGGAAGTCTGACTAGAAGACAGTAGGATAGATGCAAATTCAATGCAGTAGTCATGTCTCTTAAAATAAAAATACTAATACTAAAAATAGAGTGTGCAGATATAAGCAAAATACTAAATGAATTCAAATAAAGCAATAAGAAACATTATAAGCCAGAAAAAAATAAGTTGAGGTAAGGAAGAAAGAGCACATGAGAGTAAAGTAAGTAATAAATAGCCTACAGTACATACAGTATTTGCGTGTGCCACGGAAACATCCATGTACTGTTTACATGCAAAGGCAACAATGCTTGGAATTTGACACATGGACACATGCTATAGTATGAATACTAATTCACCCAGCATGTGTGCTCATTATCCTACTACACACACTAGAAGTACCACTCTCACACGCATGTTTAATCTCCTCACCCCCCTGCTATAGCAAGAGGGCTGTTTAAAATAGGATGCTATGTCCTGAGGCCAGCTCCTCTGTTCCTCTGATATCCACCAACTATAGAGTCTAGGTTTAATTGTCACAATTTGTGAACTGCGTTAAACTCAGTTTACCATGCTTTGTGGGTGTGACTGTTTTGCCGTGTCATCACAATTCATGTCTATACAACGGGTCTATGATTAAATTGTTTACTAGAGCACAAAATTGTTAAAGGGGCACACCGTTCTTCATAGATTTAGCCTCTTAATTGTGCTCTCTCAAAGTGCACCAGATTGATGGATTTAACTTTAAAATCCACACGATTTTCTCACAGGAGACCATGCCCCCGGACCCCAGAGGGTCAGAGGTCCACCCAACACCCAACAGTCTCACAAAATCCTTTGGGAAACATTGCATCTAACGATTTCTCAGTTGGATGTATCCTCATGAAGGAGCTTATTGCTTGCCAAAGATACTAAATAATTCACCCAAGAAAACACACACACACACACAAAGTTTTTTCAGCATTGCTATAACCCAGCATTATAGCCTACTGTATAAATACTGATACTGCCCAAGTCATCCTGTATTTACATACTGTGAACAACACTATACATACTATAAATCTATATGGTATACAAAATCCAGAATAGTTATTAATAACATTTAGAAATGTTGATATAATGAGCAATAACTGTGTACTTAATGGGAATTAATGGAAAATGACAGATACTCGCTCATGCATAAATAACAAAAAATAACAATGTTCACCCAATAATATGCATTATAATAGACTTTTATGACTATTTCAATTAGGTTTTTAGATTTTATCCAAAGCGACTTACAATTACATGGTGCTATTACATGGAGCAGGTTAGGTATCTTTCTCAAGGATGCTTACAGGTAGACCAATTCTGGGGCTCAAACCCACAACCTTCCAGCTGGGAGTCCAACACCTAGACCACTAGACTATCCTGCCCCTACTACACTTTTACAATTGAAAAATGCTTTAGTTTTACGCACACAATGTTATGTTTGGCATTAAGCCACAGTTTGCTGAGCTGGAACACGGTAAAGTTCGTGTCTATCCCAGCTGGAAGTGGAGTACATTTATCTGACAAGAAGACGAGGTGAGAGGAGGATAAAGAGCTCGTTTAATCACCTTGTTATGAGCCTCCGCCATCTTATCTGTCATGTCGATGGTATTATTGCCAGTTTGGATAAATGACTCTAGTGTTTTAACTCAGGCTGCTTTTAAGTCTAATTATCTCTGCCATAACTCACCCGAGTGTAATATTGAAACGTTTACGTACAGTAGATTTTTTTATTGCGTCTCACAAATCATCTAAGTCCTCTTTTCTTGTGTTTTTGTCTTGGGTATCTCACGTGCTCTCTCTAATTCATCCTCTTTAATTTTATCCCTCTATTTTTTCGTCTCCTTTTTTCATTTCTCTTTCGCTGTCTATCTATTTCTGTTTTCCCATTTTCCACCCTCTTTCCAATGCTTTCTATCACTCTCTTTCTCTTTTTATCTCTTTTTCTCTCTTTTTCTCTCGCTCTCTAGAGTACAATATCTCAGCAGCAGCCATTGCCATTTTCAGTCTGTTCTTCATGATCCTGGGAACTATATGCATCATCTTCTCTTTTGGAAAGGGGCGGGACTATCTGCTCAGACCTGCTGGAATGTTCTTTGCCTTTGCAGGTCAGAAGTGGGCTATGTCTGTGGGCTGTGTTTTGAACTTCAACTGTTGAAGGTTCCCTATGAAAATTAAATGATCTGAATATGCTGTTGAAACTGTTAAATCAAAAATAAATATAATTAACTGGTCCAATGGGTTCACTGTTTGAAATATAATAGTTTGACATCCAGAACTGGACTGGATGAGTCTCTTTTAAATGAGAAAAATACATACAAACACTAATGCTAACAATCTTCCCCTAATTATCCCTTACTACTATCCTTTTCGTTTTGTGTCGCAGGCCTTTGTATCATCATTTCTGTCGAGGTCATGCGGCAGTCTGTCAAGCGCATGATTGACAGTGATGAGACCATCTGGATTGAATACTACTACTCCTGGTCCTTTGCTTGTGCCTGCGCCTCCTTTACCCTGCTCCTCCTCAGTGGAGTCGCCCTGCTCCTCATCTCTATGCCACACATGCCACGCAACCCATGGGAGACCTGCATGGATGCTGAACCTGACACCATAGACTAGAGAGACCCCAAAGCAAGTGCAACAATCAGAGAAGACCCATCTAGGACACAACACATTGGTGTAATCATATTTGCAAATATTTCTTCATTTGTTTTGTACCAAGGGGTCAATGTTTGAAGAAGAATGTCCGTCCAATCATTTTTAAAAATGTTGTTGCTTGAGTATTTCAAAGTCAAATAAGATGATGATTGTTAAAGTGGAGTTTAACTTTTGTTAAACCCTCAACTCTATAGCTTTCTTACCTCAATATTAAGTCCTCAGGCTGATGATTCACTATCAATTAACCCTACTGTAACTACTGCTACTGAAACTGCAATCTTTTCTTTTCTCCTAGGGGTTTTGCCAATCAATATGTGTCACTGATTATCTACATTATTATCTACATTACCTGCTCAGCTAAGATGACGAGAAGATATTGTGTTTTTTCGTTTAATTAGTCATTGATTTTTGGTCAGCCTTTGAGGTCCTAAATTATTTAAGACGTCCTGATCCTACTTGTGAAATATTGTACATAGCACTTTCTTGTTACGCTTGGTTGTTTATGCATTAAAATTAATATAGTTTAATGTGTTTAAGTGGATATTGTTCAAATTAATATCTTTAAAATATTTTTAAAAATCCTTAAAACTGGTTATAATCTTCTACAGTGTCCTACATATCTATTATTAGCACACTACATAATCTGAATTTAAAAACCATAAAACTAATATGCAAAATAGCAAATATTTAGTATTAGTATTTTTAGTCTCATTTTAGATCTTTTTACTTTGCTTGTAGAGTTACTATCATTTGCATAGAAATCGAAAATAAAATAGGTTGAATATGTAAACAAATGCATAGACCTGTTTTAATCTTTATACGAGTAGATGCAGTGTAAAATATCAGATGAAGCTTAAAGGTTTTGTAGACGTTCTAATACAGTTTTACTGGTATAGAATCCTGAAAATGTAACCTTTTAAAGATTACAATTTTTTTAGTACAATCCATTTAAGGCTTTCACAGGACAGTAAGTATTTTTTGTTAGGCAGATTTTACACAAGTAGGCTACTACAGAATATTCTAAGCAAAGATACAACATTCGGTAAGTGTTATTTTTTAATGAACACATTTTCATGCTCTCCACTGCCCTGAGCAATTTAGCTATAGCAGGTGCACTCAAATTAAAGTCCCCTAAATGGTTTTCTTTCACAGAGGAACACAAGGGATAATGATTACATTTGCCTTTAAGGTTCGTTTGGGAGCACCATTCCCATCTTTTATCCTCATCACAATTTGTGCGTTCATTTCTGATATTTATGTTTCCTTTTAGCCTCATTGACATCAAGGACAATGGGCTGAATTGCAATTTTGTGCTTCTTGCTGTCTACAACATCTACAATGACCACATGATTGCTGCCATTATCACCAGCTGGACAGAAACACATTCCAGTACAAGTTGAAATCAAATTAGCAACATGTGCTTTTCTTACATTTTGACATGGATAAAAGCTAATTTTGTGGTTGACAGTACAGGAAATTCAGAACAACAGCACAACCCTATTTTTTAAATGATCCATTCAACATTCATGTTTCGTTATAATGTAGATTGGTTTGTATTGTCCTTTTTGTGATAACTAATACCCACAGTCTTTTTCAAAATAATTTAAATAAACAACAGTTACAAGGAAGATTAGTGTTGTTATGCTTTGTTGCCATAATAGGTGTCATAGCCCATATCTGCCTTATTATGATCTTTGACAGACACAGATTGCCTCCTGTGGATTCGCAGATCCTCTGTCAGTTTGTTGTTTCACTGTATGCTGTTAGTGTTGATTTGATTGCTTAGGTGGTGTGAGGGCTTGAGGTGACTGTTTCACGACTGTGAGGCTTATACTTCTTATACTTCTATGCAAAAGGCAGCAGAGGAGTATCAAGTGAATATTAAATGAATATCTGACTCACGTGAAATGCATAAACATTAGCTGTCATATTATCCCAAAATGTCCTCGTTTCATTCGCCAAACATTCACAAAAACCCTTTTAGCCCCAGTAACTCCTCACAAAGTCATCGTGGTTAAGATAGAAAACAAATTCATGGATCTTACACTTTGCAATTGAGGACTTAAGAAGAGGATATAATCGATGCAGAGCTCTCTAAATCATTGATGGACTCTATGCCTCAGAGCTACGATAACAGCCGAGGCAGCAGAATGTGTACCACAGTGTACACTGCACAGGCCTGCGCAGATGGGCAAAGATACATCAAAATGTATCTTGGCACATAATACTCCTCAAATCAATGTATCAAAATAATATACAAAATACTGGTGCCAGAAATTACTCGTTACAAATTACATTTGAAAATGTTTCAGCCCTATCAAATACAGATTACAAATACTCTGATTACAAATTACAAATTTAATAAGTAATATAAGTAATTGAAAAACATATTTCAAATTCAAGTAACATAAATACTGCCCATCTCTGGCCATGCGCATGCATTCACTGTAACATAATCCAGACACATAGTCTGTAGTCGTTGACCACTGACTGAATTAAAAGGATGATGAAAATTGACCATTTTACTGAAAAACGATGATCTGTCACTAAGCCCATGGGAATCCCTCATATTGTATCTTGTAGGGTGTTCCCAGAAAGAAGTTCTCCCTCCCGTGTGTGGATTTCAACACCGATGAAGCCTTTGAAGCTGCGACCTCTCAAACTAGAAAACAAAATAGATTGTCCTCTATTGTGGACAGAACTGCCACAACACAACACAACACTTCGCATACTCCCATTCTCAGCCTTCAGAGAGCCAAGCACTACGTAGACTGCCTTGCAAATCTTGGTGGACCGTGGAGAAAAGTGGGCCAATGAGAGACAAAGAGATTGAAATTGTTGAGAACCATGAGGAGTTTTTTTCATGTGGAAGGGATAACTGGAGTAAAGACTGCATTTCCCATGAGCCCCATTTCCTCGTTTCACCAGAGCTCGGCTCTTGTTAGTGTTAGTATCGAAGAGAACAGTATTGAGATGTAGTGGTACAGTGGCAACTGTAGTGATATATAATAGCAATACTTTTTCGGTGTGTATGGCGTATAAACCGATTTGTCATTAATCAATAATTGTCTGTCTTCTCTACAACCTTGTGTAATTTCCTGCGTATTTATTCCTACCATCTTTATGCTTCACTGACATGCCCCCCCTCCTCCACTCCAGCGCTTTCTCAAGCAGGTACCCTGCAGTCTCGGATCGGCAGTGACAGTGGAGGGGAGATAAACCTGTAATAGGCCAATCCAGCCCAGAGAAGGGACTAGTTCACACCCACACACCCACACACACACACCCACACACCCACACACACACACACACACACACACACACACACACACACACACACACACACACAC
>JAODLI010028835.1:0-20147 GCA_027575585.1 Percopsis omiscomaycus | reverse complement strand
TTTAACTGCATTTACAAAAAACGATAAGTTACTGTCCAAAATCTCCCGTTTTTTAACAGTAATTTGTTACAGTGTAGCTCTATTATTCACGACATTTAATTTCTTGGCTGCTTTTCTGCTTCATCGACACAAGGCTCGTTAGGCAAAGCACTTATTCTAATTCTGTGAAATAGGTTTTCTGGTAATTACAAAATCAAGGGAAGTTACATACAAATATAGAAAAATACATTCAAATATTGACACAGTTTTGTATTATGTAAATAGTGTTTTTAACATTAACATATAAGTGTCAGTTATTCCAACCAAGGGATCCAATTTGTTGTTTTCCAAAAAACCACGTTGCGACAAAGTTAGTTAGCTATAAAAAAAAAATCAAAAAGCTAATTTTATTAATGTAATTATTTATCATGAGGCCTACACGTAATTTCATCAACTATTTTCTTTCGACGTCAAGATTGAAACATTTCAAACATTTGTAATATAACACACATTTAAATAAAAAATCACATTGGCTACCGGGCAAACACAGCTTTTGTATGGTAATTTTTAATTGTTTCATATTGAGTAGCCCATTAAGTTGTTGTAGGCTAATGCTCATTAAATTTAAACTCAATTTAAACTCAACCCAAGGAAACCTATTCTTTTTTTGTTGTGACACACACACGCACACACACGCACACATTTTTGTTGCAAGCTAAAGAAAACATAATCGGTGAGATATATAAAAACATCTTTTCCATTTATATTTTAATAAAAAGTATTTTCTTAATTTCTGTTGACCATACAGTGGCCTATATCTATATTTATACAGCCTGACTAAAATATAGCCTGGGTAAAACCAGGACGTCCAATCGAGAATCCCAATTTTACATCCTTGTTAAAAACGTATGTGGGCCTATATCTTGCCCATTTTTAGACTGAATTACACAAACTTGTTTTGGATGTTAACCTATACGTCAGCAACAAGACTTGAGAATCACACGTTAGTCTAATAGGCCTATAAATGTACATGGACATAACATAACGTCTAAAAGAATCGAGCTCCATTCTATAATTACGGCTAAATGGAACAGCCTCCTTACAGACATTGTTTGACGTGCTGTTGTGGACATGTGAGCGCGCTCCCAGTGCGGGGATTTAAGGAACAATCCCGGCCAGCTCTAACCTTTGGCCCCTCATTCCACAGAACCAGGCAGGGCAGCGGTGGCCGCTGGATAAAAGCCACGAAAAGAACAACAGACCAGGGCCACAACCGCATGCCATCTTCCATGGATGTGACCAACATTTTGTATGCTTATATGCACAGGTCTTATTAGGCCATTATAAGCTTATATGCACAGGGTTTTGAGTTAAGATTAAAGTGAAACCATACCTTCATTAAAATATCCTATATGACCCTATACTCTACTTGACTATACGTTTACACTCTTTTACTCAGAAGCCTATTCGAAATATGTTAATAGGCTATTCCAAAATCGCGAATAGTCGAAAAGTGGTCAACATTTGAAATAGCCAATGTAAAATTTCCAAATTTGAAATATGTCACCAATCCGAAATAACAATAGCGATGTTGATCAATATTCCAAATAACTGTGGGATATTGAGATAAGGATTACATGTGTTATATGTGTAAAGCCTGCAAAGGATAGCTTAATTCATGCACCTAACAACCCCCTTCATGACTGACTCGACTGAAATACATGTCTTCTCCTTTTTCAGAAGCGGTTGACCCATACAACATTAGCACATTTCTGGTAGCACATTATTTGATATAGGGGCCTTCCTGATGATATTAGATCTTAGCCATTCAGGGATTTTAACTGATACGCAGGTTAGCCTATAGCCTATAGCCTATGTCACACTTCAAGCTGGTAATAAACTAGGTGCTGCCTTGCTGCAGGGCATATGAGCATGAGACACGATGTGTCAAAAACAAGTTTAAGCGAGCGAGTTTCCTTTCTACTTCCAAGCCCAATTGCGTATAGGTTAGAAATATAATAGGACACTTAGCCGTCTGTGCTTTGGCAATCTAAGGTTTCATCCAACTTTTTTCGCCCACTTACTTTGGGCATTCATGTTAAGGAACAAAAGAGAAAGCAGGGGGTTCAAGCTGCATTGTATCTATAGGACTTATAGACAACGCAAGGTCTGGTGCAGTTGGACCATGAACAGTTATTCAACCACCCACTTAATTTACGCTCCTTCAAAACAACTGGCAGTTATGTAAAAAGTCGTTATTGCCAACTAGCGGGGATCCCCACCCGGTTTTCCTGTTATAAGATCTGCATTTTACGGTGGATCTTCATTAGTGGTCCCTGCTGAATGAGGCTTGCTCGCAGTGCAACCCGAGCTGTGTATAGGCCTACCCGCAGAACACCTCAGGGGAAAAGCGTAGCACCGCCACCAAATTAATTTTAAATATGAGTGTTTATGTATCGCCACTTTGCTGTAAAAGCAGGATAATGACAAAAGTCGGGCCCATTGCAGGTTCTATAGACAAAAGTAAATATCTGACTCTACAGGATACACACGAACAAAAAAACCACAATTGTTTCCACTGAAATGTTCTTCCAATTTTAGGCCAATGTGCTAGGTATACTCAAATTAACTAGAATATTTTATGATGTAGGCCTATGTATTCTACTGGAATATCGGCATCCCACATAACAGTATAACAATAGAAATGGCGGAAAGATTATGTATTCTACACAACATCATCAATAGCTGAGGTATTCTAACCATATCAAACCATTGTTCCATATTGGCTTGAATGTTAAAATAACTAACGCCTGACGTTTCAGATTGCAGGGTTAGAGTGTGTGTGTTTCTGTGAGCATCGTGATCATGATTGGCCTAATCAATTTTCTACCTAATCAATCTTGTACTTGATCCAATTGAGGCTATATGCATCAGCGATATACTACAGCACAAGGCAATATCCTCCACATTTTAAAAAACGAGTTCCTCTTTTCCAATAAAAATTATTTCAGAATCTAAAAACTATGAAGATCCCTCAAATTAGCCTACTCGAGGAACCTGAAATTAAAAATGGGATTATAGAAAACATTAAACAATAAACAACATTATAGACCAAAATTGGGAAAAGAAACAATGCTTACCAATCAAGGGGTTACTAAGTTCCGTCAGAAATATAAATTCGGCTACTGGCTATGAAATCATTTAGAAAAAATGTCGGACAAAATCTTGTATTGTATTGTAAAAATGTATTTTGTTCTTTACAAAAATTGGTCTCTGTTCAACAAGGGGAAAAAAACGTAAGGATTCTAAGTGATTTGGAAATGTTGGGCTGCGTTATGCTTGGTGTTTTACTTCAACAAGCCAAAAACGTCATATAATGGGATTGTCAACTGAAAAAATATTTTAAGGATCAGTCCAAGAATGAATCTGTTATAATAACATGAATGTGTAGCCATGTAGTTTAAATGCATATCTTATTTTGCGGAAAAGCAAAAAAATGCTGCGTTTTTTAAAAATATTGGGGCAACGAAATAAAGGTGATTTGCTTTGTGGCAGGAGGTAGTATATATTCCTTATTGACTAAAGGGTCAAAGGGTCTTTATTTATGCAGTTTATGGAATATTAGACATTAACTGGTACACCTATTTATAATCATTTAAGTAGAATTTAAACTCACCTAAAATAGCCTACTTTATCTTTATTGACACAATACAACAAAATAGCCTGTATTTCCATACAGATTTCCAAAAGGATCATCAACAAATAATTTACATAGGCCTACAGAGTCGCGTAAAAGTAAGTTATTGCATTTTTACAGGGTGACTGGGTTTTGCTCGTTTATGCTGCAGCGCGTAGCGTACATAGGCCTACTTAGGATACATGTCGCCTCTATCTACTACAGACAAGCAACTGCATTGACTATGCTCGATTCCTCGCCAATGGCGCTATATGAGACAAGTCTGTGTCACGCATCGCCTACACTGTAATCAAATTCAGCTATCAAATTAAATATGAGCATTTCGTTGGGTTAATTATTTGTCCAATGTATACCCTTTTGTGCGTATTCAAAACCACACATACGTCTAACGAATTAACAATTCAATTCAACCTTTATTTGTCTGGAGTTGCATGGCTCAATGGCCGTTAAATCCGCTCACGAGAGCTCTGCGTTGTCTATTGCTGTAGGATACCTAATTTAATGTAAATTATGAATTATGAAAGCATATCAAGAAAATGCGTGTATTCTATAAAAGCGACAGGCACAATCTTTTTGATTCCCCCTGCTGTGCCTCCTCGCCGGCTCAGTAATCTTAGGAAGATATTACAGTCTTCTAGCGCCTTCTTCTGACCACAGTGTGTAATGAAGAGCTCTCTTAAAGGGGATGTCTGGAAACCGGAAGAAACTTTTAAGGTGGAACGACGGAGTTTCCCGCACTACGCAGATGTTTTGTTTTCAAAGGGCTCTCAGGGCACGCTCATATTGGCTAAGATACACAGGGATCGTGTTATGTTTGACATACATTATTGTTCAGCCCAATAGACAAATAACCTTTGATTTATCCTACATAGGCATGTTGTCTACTGGAATGAACATGAACCAGTTCAGTAGAAACACCTATCAGGTTGTTAAATTTGAATGGTTTTGGCATCAAACTTTCGTCCCTGTGGCGCAGGCCTTATGAAAATAACCTAATTAAACACATAATACAATAATCTAATTTGATATGCTTCATTTATTAGTACTAAATAAGTAGGGTAATAAAGCCCTAGTAGCCTATATCATATGCTATTATGCTATCAGCAGTCTGTTATCATAAAAATGCGATTTGAAACCACTTTGACCCTTTCTTTACCAGAGCATCGATTGTAGCAACTGGACAGGCCTACAAATAAATCAACATAGCACCAACACGGTAAAGCTGTGTTTACCAAATTTACCAAAATTGCTGTGGTCGCGAATCAATCTTCGTCTTGGTTAATTTTCACTCACTCTGATATCAGTCCCTTGATAAAATGACCACATAGGCCTGTGACAACATGCTAGTCTACCAATTAAAATATATGTGTTGGTTTTCAGGCGTTCATTTATTCTTACGTTCATGTTAGCATATAGGCTCACTCAAAGGTTTAGGCTACTACATGGCTACTAGATCCATATGTGCGTGTGTGCGTGCGTATTTGTGTGTGTGTGTTTTGAAAGGGAGAGAGGGAGAGGAAGTGTCATAAAATGATAGTCTTGGTATTTTTTCTGTAGTCTTTTCTAAGTCTAAACAAACCTTTGTGAGACAGCACAACTCAAAGATTGTGATCAATTGATTTGAATAATCGGCGCAAGATTAATTATGAAATAACGACAGCAGTCTCCCTGTCCAAACAGTCTAATGGTCTGCTTTTTGCATCGCATTTGGAAAGTAGGCTATTTGTTGCGGGACCATCTAGCCTACGGGGAATCTGTAACACACAAGAGAACGCGGGCCCACAGTGTAGCCTATCTCATAGTCTACATGGGCAATTTCCAAGCATATCTGTATCCAGGGGCGTTTTGTAGGCATTAGTGACCACTTTAACGTAAAAAAAAAAATCACTGACATTTATTTTAAAAATGTTTGTAATCAATGTGACCTCACAATAAGGCCAAGGATGGGCTACATCTTAGCCTGGGCAGCTTGATTAATTTCCAAGGAATGGGCTAGCCTAAATGTTTTCTAAATAACACGCATTAAGACTTGTCTTTGTAGAGTAAACTGCAATGTCGTAATAGCCTAGGCCTACCCCAATCCCATAGAAGGAAGAGAGACGGACATTGTAGATGCACTTCGTGGTTGTAAATATCACCTCAGTGAAAGTTAACTTCCGCATCTCCGTCCAATCTGCATACAGTAGTCCTTTCATGTCTGGTATAAGTTACGCTATACAGATCCTTTATGCAGGTTGAACACACCCCTCCTTGTCTTTCAACAACGAACCGTCCGTTTCACTTCATAGTCATAGCCTGAAATACATAGGCCTACGTACGGTGTTGCAAAGACTGCTATTGAAAGACCTAAATGGGGTTGACCTCTTTAAATACACCTGTATTCATTTATGTTATTCTCGCTATCAACGGAAATGTTGATAACTATGGACCAGGCACGTGTTGATTTTTATTCAGGCCTATTCTTCTTCTTCTTCTTTTTTTCATAATAAAAATGTAATAATTTCTCTTGCACTTCTCTAACAGGACATGGTGCTTCGCCGTGGTTCGTGGGATGCCTTAAAGCCAGCATCTCCGTGTCGGCTAGCCTTTCTGAAGCCCAGGGTGACGGTGACCTTGACTCGGTAACTTGTTGTCAACGCTGTCTCGATAAAGGGTAAGTAAAAGAGAGAAAATATACGCTTTCCAACATTAAACCACAACTGTGTAGGGCCCATTTGTCTGACGGGCTGTTCAGAGTTCTTTTTTATGGTAGTAGCTATATATTTTTATGTTACCGTGCTGTTAACAGACAGGCACGATAGTCAAATAGTCTATAACCGAAATAGGCTTTGCAGTCTGTTGTGACGACAACATTTTGAAGACCTTGTCTTTGGCTTCACAGACATGCACTTAAATACTTCCTCTGCCATGGGTTAGAATATATGAGATAAAGACAATAATGTGGGCCTGTAATAATAAACGGGTGGAATGAACGTGCTAAAATAATAACAATAGCTTAAATAGACATCATAAAGATATCATTAATTGCTAATAGGCCTATCTAATAAAAAAATAATTTGTTTAGTAAAATGTAATATTCCATGAGGATGGAATAAAATATTTCTTAAGATGTTTCTGGTTGCTGTGGGTAGCCTACCCTAGGCCTGTATCGTCTTCCTAAAGGGTTTTTCAAATTCATTAAACATAGGATTGTATTGTTGCTTTCCTCCTGGTTTGTGTGACGTGCAGCTCACCAACTGTCTCAACAAATGAAAGCCCTAACTCTAACATGAAAATTTCTTTGAACTTAAAATGTCAAACGCCTTTCAGATTCATTGTAAAGTTCTTATGGCTTACCTACAAATATGTTGTTTTCAAAAATTATTATTTTATGAAAACAAGCAGGCAAAGACACTCAGCAAGCAAAAACAGATAAATAAAATAGCATAAAAAAGGGTCTGTAGGGTAATTTATAAAAAAAATAAGACAAGTTAAATGCATTTTGGCCCTAAAGCATAGAGCAATTTATAAACAAGCACCATCAGTTTTATGAGACACTAGAATCCCTAAGCCAGTGGAGAAACCTGATACTGTAATTGATAAAGCAATTACAGAAAAATCAAAATGTACCCCCCAAATCCTCCCACTCCGCATTGGGGGGCACCCGCCCCCGCCCACACTGAAAACTGAGATTTCTAAACTAAAAGCATTTACAAGACATTTTTATCAGCATATGTGAATCAGCATACAGTACTGCTGCAGGTACCGGACTGCAGCGCTGTCGAGGGAGAGATGTTACTGTGGAGACGACCTCTACCGTTTGGGGACCAGTGATTGGTTTAATACAGCTGCTGACAGTGGACCAGAAGATATTACAAAGCATGGCACAGTTAAAAAGTGAGACACACAATTGTTTCTTTTAGGTGAAATGCAAACCTATATCTGATCTGAACTAGCCTATTACAGTGGTCCTGAAACCTTCTGACCAGTGACCCCCAAAATGAACCACATGTTTAAACAGCATAGCAGAATACAAATATACAGTAAAAACAACCATAAATGGCATTGAAAAATACAAAAATACAATTAAAGGATTAAAAAGTGTTATTAGAAAACCTTATTCAAATAATTTTATAATTTAATAGCCCCCTAAAAAAGGAGTCGCAGTTTGAACCACTGCCCTATTTGACCTTTATTATTATTGTAATGGTACTGCGATGAGCCCACAAACAATTACCCACCATTGTATAAACACTAAACGCTTTTCTATTCCATTACCATAAGTTATGGTGGCATGCTCTGCCTGCTTCATGGGGATGGGTCGGATAGCTTTGCAGTCTACAGAACCCGTGGACCATATCGTGACAACATTAGGCTTGTATCCCCAATGAGAAAGGTGAAGAATGGGATGCCTTTCATCATGAAAGTTTCTGGAAACCAAGCTGGAGATCCTAGTAAGCCCACAGGTCAGAGACTATAAGGAGACCATCACTATGTTGAAATGTTATCTAATATTCAATTTGGCTTTTTGTTCAAGTCAATTATTTCATTGTGTACAATTTAAATGCTATACACGTGTCAAGTATATTTGTGCACAGTGTTTTCACTGAGATTTTTAGTTCACAATGAATGGGGAGAACACTTTTGTATGTCCTCTTTGATTGTCCTGAGTTTTAAGAGTAAGATTATTCTTAAAACGTCCACATTTTGCTTGTTGTTCTGTTTTTCTTTACAAATAGGAAAACCAATTTGCATAGTCTGGATTTTATCACTTAGTAGTAAGTAATTAGAATATACAATATATATAAATATACAATACATGAATTGATACATGAAATGAATTAGAACCAAATGTCTGCATTTACATTAATGTGAGCCATTGCAATTGGCAAGATTCCTTAGAATGAATGTCACATTCTTCACTGTCTAAATCAACTTGCCAATCTTTTCATTCCATAATGCATTATTGAAGAATCTCCCTCAAGCAATGACTATGATAGATTGTCATGTCAGTTTTTGTATTGTTATTTAACAATAGCATAATAAATGTATTACTCCTACTTATTATACATATTGTTCTTCTCTCTGATGTGTGTTTATCCCCTAGTGGTGAAGATTTATACAGCAAAGCAGGCTTATCCCACAAATACAGATGTAAGCTTTCAGGCTCAGACTGATGAAACGGGCCCGCTGGAGTTTGTTTGGTACTTTGGAGACTCTGGGCCTGTCAAAACAACATCAAGGGTCATCCGCAAAAGATACCACACACCCGGCAGGTACAGGACTCAGACTGTATCTGTAGTGTTGTTTAACTGTTATGCATACTGTAGATCAGTGTTTCTCAATGGGATGTATGTCAGGGGGTACATAAGATAAAGTGGAAATCTCAACATTTTATAAAAATAATAATGAAAAGGAATGGGCCTAATGATAGTTTTCTAAATATTTTAAAATTTAAATTTTTACTCTAATCTCCATGCATTGCTCTGTAATTTATCAAACTTTATGTAATATATAACTTTATATAAAATACAATAAAAATACTTGTATATGTATATATACTATACCTCATCAAATCTTATGTTTATTTTTGTTTATTCTGTAGTATTGAAAAAATAATAATGTCCTGTAAAGGGGAAACAGAGGGCACAGAAGCCAAACAAGTTTGATAACCAGTGATTCATAATATTGGCCTTTTTTACTGCTGTCTGTGAAAGTCTACATACAGCATTGAAACAACTGTGAGTACAATTGTGCAACCTAATGCAATATTCAATGAACTCTCACTAACATAATACTATTATTTCATTTTAATCCAGGTACATTGTAGTAGTGATTGTATCCAATGGCGTGAGCTCATTTACCTCCGAGGGCTGCCCTCTGGTGGTCCAGAGGCCAGTGCGCATCAACAGGATAGTCCACCGAGCCTCGGTGCTGCTGAACCAGACAGCCAGTTTGAGTTGCCGGGTCAATACTAGGACCAATCTCACCTACCACTGGAGCTTTGGAGACGGGACCTCCGTACTGGTACAAAACACTGTGGAACATGTGTTTCAAAGGTAGTTTGATTTAAGCAAATAGAGTAAAGGTTTGCCTCAGGCTGATTCTCATGAGATTTTATGGAAAGGTCATCCATGGGTCAGAGACAAATCATTAACATTTGGTGGTGATGTAGATCCAGAAATTAGTTTTATTCTTCAGCATTGGGAGATCCATTTTGGGTTCAAATGCATTCGCATACAATGGTGTGAAGCCTTTTGTTGTGCCCAATGTGACAAATGACTTATAACTCTTATGACCCTTGACGATTTTCTTAACCTCAATCAGACTGGTTCGATAGCATTGTATTGCAGAAAAGGGGTGCTTTAACTTCCATTTACAGTTTTGATTTAACACCGGATCAATGTGTGTGTTTTGGCCCGCAGGGTAGGAGAGTTTACAGTGGAAGTGGTTGTGTCTAACCTGGTCAGTTCTGCCTCTATGAGCAGTCAGGTCTTTGTGGTGGAGCGACCCTGCCAGCCACCACCGGTCAAAAACATGGGCCCTCTGAAGATGCAGGTAGAACTTACAGCCCAGCGCCGAGAACTATTCATCCCCAATCTTATTTAATTTCCTATTGTTCCTATGCTCTCTTCCCTTCCTCTCTCTGCTCTCTGTGCAGGTACGTAGAAACGAGGCAGTTTGTCTGGGGGTGACCTATGAGGCTGAGGTAGAGTGTGACATTTCAAAGGGGCTCAGCTACACCTGGACTCTGTATGACAGCACACGCCAGGTTCTCCCTCTGCCTGCCATAGACGCACACAAACAGAGCCTCATACTTCCAAGTCACCTTCTGCAATATGACATCTACACTGCCATGGCCAGGGTGAGGCACAAAGGAACCTGGCTGTGCTTTTCATGCTGTCAAAGATGTAAAACAATTTTTGCCACTCACAAGTAGGCCCAGTGGCCTAATGGATAAGGCATCAGCTTCCGGAGCTGGAGATTGTGGGTTCGAGTCCCATCTGGGTCACTGAACTTTAGTAACATGAATATTGAATTATCCCCAATCTGTTGCAAGTTTGTAATGTTAAAAAACATGTGTAGTGCAAGAAAAGAGGTGTTTCCTATGGGACATCTTAGAATGATCATAGTTTCAATGCCCACTATACCTTAGTAAAATTTCTACATAATGCTTTTAATTGTACTCACGCTAAGAAAATTGTCTGCAAAATTATGTAATTGTACTTTAAATTACTATTAGTTAAATTTAGGATCCTATAGATTGCTTGGAAAAACCATAATGATCTCTTTATCAAATACATTTATATTTTAATTTTTCCTATTCTTGCTCTATTGCGACTTGACTATGATCTGACATTGGCCCACAGGTTCAGATTGTTGGCACCGTGGTCTACAGTAACTACACTGTGAGACTAGAGGTGGTCCCAAGTCCCCCTGTGGCCCTCATCCAAGGTGGGACCAACGTCTTCCTTAAAACCAGCAGCATCACCATGGTAACCCTTGATGGTCAACTGTCTTATGACCCAGACTTCCCCAAGGACCCACTCAGGTATGTAAAATGGGTTTGTTTGTTTGCTTCATAAAGAAAGGTTTAGGCTGGTGTTATAAACTTAGTTTAACTGTGTTTGCTGGTAAATAATATTTTCTATTGGTCATCGTACCACAGAGATTATATTTAGTTATGTAGATAATAATTACCATATGACTAAACGTGATGTTTCTAAACTGCTCTTCACAGCTACAGGTGGACATGTAAGCCAATCAGCACTGTCATCAGTTCCTGTTTCAATCAATTGGTTCCTGCCTCGTCTGCTGTGTTCACGTTTCCTGCCAGTTTTCTGAAGCCCAACTTTGACCAGTTCCAGTTCACACTAACTGTCCGCAGCGGAGATCGCTCAGCTGCCTCGGAGACCTTTATTACAGTTACACCAGACTCTGTCAAGTGAGAGCTCATTCAAATAATATTTTTGGATCTAATTAAGTGTGACTGTTTTACAACCTTGATTAATCCTTTAGATAAAGAGTCGAAAACATATACACACTCAAATAACCAAAATCATGGAGAGACATTTGAACAGATAACCCAATTCTTGCAACCTAAACCATTTACCTAATGTGTCAGTGTCAGCTAACGTCCACTAGGGGCTGCTAGATCCTAAAATCGGTACATTTTCCTCTGGTCTAGCTTGTACACAGGTAAAAGTGTCACAATCCAGTTGACACATCTTAAAAACCTTCCTAGATTCAACAGTGTTAATTTATTAAGAATTCAAAAACTGCAAATGATAACACTATGATGCTAACTATGAACCTTTAGATTCACTAGCAAGACTTGTCCCGTTCGTAACTCGAGTAGGCTACAGTGGGATGAAGTGACCTGACTCGGGTCACGAACAGGGCTACAGACCCGAGTTTCCTAGCCTTTCAGGGCTTCTTGTGTGTACCACCAGTATGCCCTTCATATAACATTTAGCCTGTCTTCATAAATATATATACTGTATGTATATATGCCTACACTTTTTTGTTTCCAATCCAGGAAAGTGTCGATATATTGCCTCCAGGGCCCGGAAGACCGTATAAACTGGGATGAGGCGTTCTCTGTCAGTGCTGCATGTATGAGTTGTAGTGTTTCACCCCAACAAATCCACTACACCTGGAGCCTCTCCCTGGTCAACGCCTCCTCCAGGCCTATCACAAAAGGTACGTCCTCAAGGAAACACCCAGCTGTAGTTGAAGTCTGAAGAAGTCTTGTTTGTTCTATTCTATTCTATTCTGTAGGACTATTCTATTCTATACCAAGCATAGTCATTTTAAGTCCACAAATGGTTGCACAGATGTGTATCAATTATATTTTCTTTTAGGGACATAACAGAAGACAACTTATAAAAAAAACATCTATTTATTGTTGCTCTGGTATATGTAAATATTTGGTATATGTAAAAGGGAACTGGATTGTTTCAGGACTTTCACGTTATTTACGCATTAAATTACGCTTTTACATACATTTTCTGTTTCAGTCCCATTTTGTCACACAGTGGATCCCCCTGTTCCGTCCAGCATCATGAGGAGTCTTGCTGCACCGCCTTCGCCTCCCGGGACACCCACCCCGAAGCCCCCAGGTGTACACACACCTCCCACACCTGTCACTCATCCTCCAGCGCCCCCAGAGATGTTACTGTACACCCATAGACCCCACATTAAACCTCCTGCAGATACACCTCCAGTCCTGGCGTCACCAGACACGACCAGCGGAGCAGCATCCTCCAGCACGCACGTGCCAATAGCCATGGCTGACCGGGTGCTATCACATGGGAGACAAACGACAGCCCCGCTCCAACCTCTTCCAGAAGACAGCCAGTCCCCCGAGAGTCACCCCCGAGATCGGGGATTAGCAGAACCTGGGGGAACTGATGGCTCGGCGCGGCTCCATCAGTTGAGGAACCCCACCCCTCCAACCAGTGGGACTTCCACTTTTTCCACCTTCGACGTTGAGAATTCGGTGGCCTCTGATCCCACAGAGCCACCGTACTTCCTGCCTTGGCACTCTCCAGTCTCTGATGACCGCACCTCCGCCGCTGCCTCTGCTGGCCAGAGTGACATCACCACAGAGTTCTCCACTGACTTTGACTTAATTGATGAAACGGATGTGTCACTCCCCCTTCTGGAGGGTGATGGCATGAGGGGTCGCCCGGGTAAGGCGGTGAGACGGGGTGATCTGATGTGGGTCACTATTAAACTTGTGACAATTTAAACAGTACATTCTGTTTCCACATCTCGTTCTCAGCACAGGATGATCCAAAGGCAAATGGAACGCCATCTGCACCCACTGACATCCAGACAGACAGTTATAATGCTTCTGGTAATGTCACCATAATAATATTAATACTAATATCAGTATGTTCTCTCATAACTACTGTACATAACTGCAGACTAAACATCTTCAGTGTACTGGCACTGCTTTGCATTAAAGGTACACTCCTCGATTTATCTGACATGGGAATTGGGGTGCAGAAATTTGGGGTGCTATAACGTAATCGAGGAGTTTACCTTTAAATAACCTTACATTTTTTTTCAGATGCAGAATTTGATGTTCCCTTCCATGTAGAGGAGGGGGAGCCAGGACTCTCAGATGGCAGAGTCAAAGGTATGTATGTGTTGTGTGTTTATCTGTGAATGTGTATCTGTGTGTTATTCTTTAGGACAGTGATAGACTATAAATGTATATATGTATATGTGACTGATTTATATGCGTTCACAGGTGTGGATGGGGAGAGCTATGCTCCAGGGGACATTCTAGAATTACATGAAGATACAGGAAACAATCTGATGGATTTTAATAATCCTTCCCTGTTGGCACAAGAGCCAACTCTTCTTGACCTGCCACGACAGCTGATAGAGAGAGGCCTGTTTGGGTCTTACACTGATACAGGTGAGGCTCTCTCTCTCTCTCTGTCTCTCTCTCTCACACACATTCATCTTCCGGTCTCTCATAACCCAGCCTTCACTCATCTCTCTCTCTCTCTCTCTCTCTCTCTCTCTCTCTCTCTCTCAATTTTCCCATACCAGGAATTTCCTCCCCTGTCCTTCGTTTTAGGCCTTTCAGTCTGCTGCCAGGAAGCAAATACATGTTGGAAGTCACTGCCAGTAAGTCTCTGATTCACCTACAGCAGTGGTTCTGAACTGGTCTAACCTCAGGACCTACATTTGTCCTTGGCCATTAAGTCACGGCCCAAAAATAATTTAATTTCCGAAACCAATATAATTTATTTCACAAAACAATTTGTGCAGTGATCCACAAAGTCTATATGCACTGTTGAAAACACCTACACGCCTTTCAAAATAAAAGCGCACTATCGGAAGTTGGGTAAACTTATAAAAACGTTTTGACGGAGCCGGAGCACACGTCCGTGACCCACTCCACACCAGCGACCCACTTTTGGGTCGGCAGTCGGGGACCCACCAGTTGAGAAACACTCACCTTACGGGACACTCACAAAAGTGTTGTTTTTGTTTAAAACTCTGAGAGCGCATGCCTCAGTGCTGAGTGGCAGGCGCTCCCCTCTACTCCTCCCCATACGGAGCTCACACATTGTTCTCTACAGCTCCCCCTGCTGCACCGTGCAATTGAATGTGCAGCATGTTTCTAACATAAAGTTAGAGGAGGAGATCTGTAACGCTGTTGTGGTTTCACTGTTGAACTCAGAATCCCATAATGCAGTAGTGGGCCGGACTCAGCTCTTGCTAACCACCAACCCTGTGCCAAAAGGAATGACCTGCCAAGTACAGCCTAGCAGTGGGCACGAGATGCACACACACTTCAGCATCTTCTGCACCTCAGGAAAGGAGGTACAACACACACACACACACTATACACACAATTATATACATGTATCTGACTATATTACAATGCAAAACACTTGTGTGTGTAAAAAGGACTTGCTGTACAAGTTCAGCTTCAGAGTAGGAGATGGTCCTTTGAGGACGGTGTACCAGGGACGAGACTTCCAATACTACTTTAACCTTCCTGCTGGGGACCCCAACGACAACTATAAAGGTAAATAAACACACAGACACACACAAGGATAACGACTAATAAAGAAGGAAGGTATTGCTCATATCAGTTTAGAGATTGCTGTGGATGGTGGTTCGATCGTTTGATTGCTTGTTTGCTTGTCTTTTGCTTGTCTCTTAGTAACTGTTTACACGGTGATCAGGAGCAGCCATTTTGGGGCATCCACTAAGCCGTGTCCTGTCACCGTGCAAGTCTATCCCAGTTTCCTAAGAAACTCTTCTGCTTCCTATAGTCCTGACCTGCAACTGTAAGAGCCACCAATAACGATGAAAATGATTCTAATCTTTATAGTCATAGCGTATTTTAATTTACGTTTGCATTACCTTGTTGCAATAAATAATCATTATTAGCAAAACATTGACTATACAATGACATAGAAAACCTTTTGTAAATACTGTTTATTAGAAAAGGGCTATACAAAAAAATGAAAAATAAATAATACTAATTTCAACAATCTCTTTCTCTCTGCCCAGTGTGTGGTTAGGTCTGGGGAACCTGTCCTCTCTGGTGAGGTTTGGGAACAGTGCTGACATCCGTAACTACATCAGCCTCCTGTCCACCATCCTTAACAGGCTCAGTGTGCACGGCAATGCCAGCACACGTGAACTAACACACGTGCGCAGAGTGCTCATCTCCACCGTGTGTGAGCTGGAGACCAGTGACCGGGTACACACACACACACACACACACACAAGAGAAGGCTGAAACAAGGGTGTGATTGTGTTACTGAACGTACAAACAGAAGGTTTCATTTCAATAACACCACCCTGTTATTTGTATAGCTTTTTGACTTTAAGTCTCCATTTTGTCTCTAGGTGTCATTGAAGGACAACATCAGCATTCTCAGAGACCTTCTGTCAATCACCCAGCAGGTAGGCTGATAGCTGCCTGCCTAATGTCGTTCCTTATATTGTCAGTTGAGATGATATTAATGAAAGCAAGAGGAGAAATAATTAATTTAGTAATAATTTATGAATTTATCTAGAAATAGTTAATAATTAATCTATCAATGACAGAAATAAATATATACAATAGCATAATGTTAGAATTGAAAGTATTTAAAATGTGTAATTTCCATTATATAGCTGTGCACACACTGAGCACACACAATGAAGTGTTTGTAAGATAGTGTTGGCAACTGGAAATATTACTAATGTGTTCTACAATAGCAACACAAAAATAAGAAACATATTCACGGCAGGATATAATATAATGAGGTTCATGTGCTAATATTAAAACCATGCAGTATACAATGTGTTGTTATGACTCAAGGATAACTAGATAAATAATTTACAGTAGTTTTTCTATATACTTGATTCATTGACTATTCCTCTCCCAGCCGCGAAGGTCATGGGTTCAAGCCCCAGTGTTGGCCTACCTGTAAGCACTCTTGAGTGAAATGCCTAATTGTACCCGTTGTAAGTAGCTCTGCATAAAAACATTAGCTAAATGAGTCGGTTTTGACTAATTGCTTTATTGATTATCCACCTCTAGGTAACATCAGTGAGTGCCAGAGAGGTTGTGAATTATATTCAGGCTATCTCAGAGAGACACCTGCGACACCTTGACGAGGAAACAGTCAGCACACTTGTCACGCTCCTCTCGTACGGCATACAGGCCGTGGGCGCTCCTCGCGACCTCACGCCTGAAGCGTCCAACAGTGATGACATCAGCACCCAGGCCGCAGCGGCAGGTGATCATCTCACACCAGACACGGCGGGGGCTGACGACGGCATTGAAGGGGAAGGTGTGTATTCTGCGGAGCGGGCGGTTCAGCTCATTGAGGCGAGCCTGCAGACCACTGCTGACCTGCTGTTGGTGAGAGAAATCACACACACACACATTGAGAAACATCTGTCTGTATGTATGCTATATGCCTGAACGTCTGAAATGTTACCACACCACAACGCCGAATAAAATGGTGATCCATCTCGTGTTGGTGTCAGAGGTACGTCCTGTCCAGTGAGGCTGTGGAACACAGAGTCAGCTCTGGTGTCATCGCCCTCCATACCTCACGGCACCTCCGTGGTCTAACCCCCACTGTCACTGGCTGTGGTCCAGCCGTGGTCTACCTGCCCGACTCCCTGAAACAGCTGCTGCTTGCTGCTGCTGGCCAGGACACCTGCGTGCTCAGTCAGATGACTGTATTCACTCAGAGCCCATATTTCTGGGCCAGCACTCCTATACAGGTACATAAGGTTAAAAGGTTGTATGTATAGTTTTGTATCTTACTGCAGCTTTTTTTCACTGTAGTTGCAGAAATCACTTGAAGAGTAGCTTTGCCAATGGCATTGAGGAAGAGAGTATAGTAACTGACTCTAATGTGTGGCTACTGTATTTCCTCTCAGTATACTGAGCTGAGAACTAATATATATATGAGCGTGACAAGTGATTTTATATATATATATATATTTAGTATTTAGTATTTAGTATTTAGTAGTGTTAGTAGTTATGCTAAATAGCAGAATATCATCACGTTGAAATTGCAGTATGTGTTTGTTTCTTCCTCTTTTCCCAGCTGAGCGGGCCCGTGGTTGACTTGAGCTTTTACAAATGCAGCACAAAGAGAAAGATGCCAGTGCGCTTCCTGCCTCAGCCCGTTCACATCGAGTTCCACCAGGCAACTGCCAATGTCCGTACCTGCCTGTTTTTCCCGTGGACTGCTCTTACAGACTATTCTGAGCCGTAGTGTCTAGTTGCCAGTAACTTGTTGTAACGTGTTCACGTCTATACAGACAGCTCTAAAGGAAAGGCGGGTATTTGATATTGTGGCTTGTAACCACCTCCCTGTGTTGTAGAAGAACTCCGGGACTCAGTACGTCCTCCGGCGAAGCCGGGTCAACTATCACAGCCTCAACATTACCCAGCAGCACTTGCAGCAGGCCATCCTTCTTAGGGTGGTCTTGGCCCGTCCGCCTAACAAGACCTTTCCCATCATGCTCCTCTTCAGGTGGACCCACAGTCACTTTTTTCTTAAAATAGCCGAAGTACAGCAACAAATACCCCCCCGACGTCTTGTTTTATATATATATTTTTCATAAACCATAAATCAAACTGACAAGGAGGGACATTTAAAAAATGACAATTTAAAAAAGTTTAACTGACTTGATGAACTTGATTTTCTAGCTAACAGGTAGAAGTAGTCAGATGTCACAGAACTTTGTGGTACAAATATTCTTGTGTTATCAGGGTTAGGCTTTTGTGTAAAATTTGCCAATAAACAAGTGCTAGGTAAATATATACATTAAAAAGTATACTTAAGTCTAATTAAAATACTTTTACGTAATATATCAAGTATTGATATTCTCTCTGCATTAGTATTCAGATTCATGAATCACACTTCATTATCTACAATATTAAAAGTTTAAAGGAGACAAGAACCACAAATTTCCTCCACAATTCACTGTTAATGTTTGAAACACAGGTGTGCATGAAAGTGCATGTGGTTGTAAAAGGAGGGGGCTTTGTAACAACAAGGGGAAATACAGAACGCAAATAGAGTGTCCTTCTAATAGTTGTTAGGGTAGGTTACCCTAACACTGTGTCTTGTTTCAGGATGTTCGAGAGGCCCACTCCTAGACTGTACCATCTCTACAGGGTCCACCAGTGGAAGGACAATGCCACACACATCAGCCTGCCTCCCTCCTACCTCTCTGGTTAGGAGTGCTCTGTTCTGATCTTGCAGTGTTCTGCCCCCTGTCGCTAACCCTTTCCTCATCCAAACGCTGTTATGGGTCTGCTAGCAATAGATGTTAATAGATCCAGTGGCTCTTAATACCTGGTCTTAACATCTGGCTAACACTTAATCCAATATCATAATATGAAGGACATTTAGACTATCCCCTAATAAAATATATTAAATAATATCTTTAATAATTAAATAATATCTTTAAACCTTTTAAGTTGTGTCAAAAAATACCGTGTTTAAAAATGTATTGTGATACCAGCTGCAGGGATAGGTTACCTGGCTCTCCTGAATGCAGACTATGGAAAGACCCCCAGACACAAGTATGTGAGTAGCCAGATCAACTACAGTCTACATCTGCAGACCAGCCTGTGTTTGACCTGGGATGGCCACCAGAGGGAGTGGACAAATCATGGTTGCACAACACAGCAAGGAGGGACACTTAATATTGTCAACTGCAGGTAAGAACGATCAGCTGGCCACTGTAGCACTTTAAATGTCTGCATACTAGACAAACATACACACACATACACTAGACATCAACATAATTCTTTGTTTATATTTGTTTCCAGTTGTAACCAGTTGAAAACACTAACTGTGGTCCAGCAGCAGATCCAGAGCAGACATGAAACGACAGATCTAAGTCAGTTTCTAAGGTAACTACAAATTGTAGATCTGTACAAGATATACACTGTGGAAAATCCGAATGATTCTTCAATCAAAGCTCCAACCCGCAATCTTTCTTTGAATGTCTAGAAATCAGTATAAGATACACATAAAGCCCAGCACCTATTGAATAGGATGTGTGTGTGTAAGTTTTGTCAGCAGATATTCTGGTGTAGTAAACGTTCTGCCCCTCCCTGCCTCAGTCTGGCCAGTGACCTGACGGTGGCGAGTGTACTGGCGGTGTGTGTGTGCATCTACGCCCTGGGGCTAGCGGTGTGTCGGAGAGCGGATGCGGTGTCCGGGCAGAGGGCGAAGGTTCACTACCTGTCGGATAACTGTCCGTCAGACCAGCACCTCTACGCTGTTACCATCCACACTGGCCTCTGCTCTGCTGCCAGCATGACTGCCAAGGTACGACTGGGATTCAGGGGTTTAAACATTCCATTCACTCTCACCAATGGAGGATGGAAAACCACAATTACTGCAAAAGATTAGTTTATTAGTAATCCTTAGGGGTGGTCAACATAAACTGAAATGAATAGTCTATATACGTATATATATATATA
>JAODLI010028814.1:0-20151 GCA_027575585.1 Percopsis omiscomaycus | reverse complement strand
CACACACACACACACACACACACACACACACACACACACACACACACACACACACACACACACACACACACAGATTATGAGTTCCTCCCATCTTAATGTCTATGTATTTGAAGTAACCTTGTTACATAATGCTGTTAACCAATGTACTAATTGTAAGTCGCTTTGGATAAAAGCATCTGCTAAATGCTTAACATGTAAATGTTAACATGTATTTGCTATTTATAAAAACGTCCATCTTCCTTATGCAGGACCTGACGCAGCGCACAGAAGATGAATACAAAGAGCTACCCACTAAGAAGAGGGAGGTGAGTGATTTTCACACCCCATGCGTTGTCCCTTCAGTGCCCTTGAGCCAAGCAGAATCCCTGCCATAAACAGCGGTGCTTTTCTAAACTATGGACCGCTGTGTGGAAATAATGATATTAAATAATACAGTTTCCCCACAAACAATTATTATTAAAAAACGTTACAAATGCATGCGCAGATGTTAACGTGATGTTAATGAGCGATTGTGCTCTTTTCATCAGCGGCAAAGACCGGGCGAGGAAACCTACCAGGTGAGTTGACCTAATGTTCCTATCTTCTACTTACAAGCAACCAATAGGGAGGAGGTGGATGATAGGTGGTACAAATATTTTCTCTAGAGTGGCCACACGTCCTTTATTACCCACAATCTCTGGGTACCGAGCCTGTCTAGTATATCTGCGCTAGTTAACTGTGCTAGCCCAGTTGCTACACAGGCTAGTACCTCGTTTCGTATCAGGTGTGTGCATAGCCACGCGCCCACACTGTCGCTAGTCACTTCACTTCCTGTCTTCCTGTCTTCCTTAGGATCTGAGCAAGGGTACCAAGGGGACTTACGACTCAATCCCATTGAAGCGCCTCCCTCCTCGTTAATGCCACAAACACAAGTTTCCATAGCAACCATTGACACTGTTATCGTTTTACTGATTTACTTACTTAATTTATGTTTTTTGCCTGGCTTAACGCAGTCTGCATCGCTGCCGACAACCTCAATGCACAAAGATAGGCTGAGCAATGCTATCAGATCCTGTTCTAATTAAGCAGATGGTTTCCTTAATTGAACCATATCACATGACAAACCAAAACCAAAGTACAGTGTATCTATTGAGGGAATCCTTTTTTCTCTCCACTAAAACAAATCAGTTTCATATTTTTTTTTTTTTTTACGTAAACCCAACTCACAAAAACAACATTTATTGCTTCACTCTGATGTGACAGAAAGTCCTACACATTTTTAATCCTTTTGGTCAACACTTAGATTAGATTTTTTTATGTAAAACATATTCCCTTGGAAATGCTACAATTTCTGGGCAGGAGATTTTGTATTTTATATTGTAACAAAATCAATTATATAGGCCTGCTAAGCATTTGATATTTCTTTACTTCATATATGATTAACATAATAATGGGCTTAACTATATTTCACTATTTACTTATACAGTAGATGACTATAAATGTTACAATTACGTCATTTAGCAGACGCTTTTATCCAAAGCAACTTACAGTTGCTGCTATTACATGGAGCAGATAGGGTTAGTTTGTGTTGTTTATACCTTTGAAATATATGTCAATAGTTTTGCTAAATACAAAGTGTGTTATTAATTATGGTAATAATTATCTTTGCTGCAAGATTGGTTTCCTGTAATGTAATGTAAATTAGTCTCTCTCTCTCTCTCTCTCTCTCTGTCTCTCTAAGAAAACTCTTACATTTGCTTATATTTTTTAAATGTTTCTATGAAAATGCACTGCATTAATAAAAACTGCTAAAACAGGCTTACTTCATTCTTTCCTCATTCTTCCCACTCTTCAAAAAAAGTATTGCAATGCAAAACATCCACTAGGTGTCAGCGTCTCAATGTGAATGATTGTGCTTGGTGCAAAAACACTGACTTTGATCCATGACATCATTGTGTAGTGGTGAAAGTAAAGTAAAATAGGTCTATAGGCTGCTACTACTACTCCTAGCTATTCTGTGTTACATACATAGTATTTGCACCTATGCCACCAAACCAAACCTCTGTATATTACAAAAATATCAATACATTTATTGAAATTAGATTTTTGCAAACAGTAATTACAAAATGTGCTATGGTGAAAAGACACCTTAGCAGGGGCTTTTTCGATGACAGTCTGTCACTCAAAAGCCATGAGATCAGCCATGTTCTTGAAAAGAATTTCCTACAGCCAATACAGAACAAAAACAGCTCCAAATGACTCCAAATCCCAGGCATACATGTATATGGAAAGAGAAAAGGACTCGTCTTTGAAAACATTCTATTAGAGAAGGCTGCGTTTGGCTTAGGATTCAGAGATTATTTACAGTTGCTTACTTGCACTTATAGACCTTTTTCACAGTCACCCGGAAGTGCTACCGAAGAGAGGTACACTTTCTTCCTGTCCTATCTGAAAGAATTGAAGTCCCGGTCCACTCAAGTGTTTTGAGTTCATGTGGCTAATTAGTGTGGGCGGGTGAACACACTGCTTGTTCAGTCTCTTTTAGTAGGCTATATGGCATTTTTGCATTATAACTTCAACTAACTTCAAAGAGAGTCAGTCTAATCAGCCAAATAAATAGGTTGGCTGTGTGAATTAAGATTTTCTGTTTACAAGCTATACAGGAAGAAGGTGTACGTTACCCCTCTTCGGTAGCACATTTTACCGTCACAGTCATCAGCTAATGCTGCATGCCTCCTTTACTCTTGTCTACACTTTCCTGGACGCGCACACACAAATAAATTGGTTCGCACTTTTTCGGCTTCTGCACGTCCTTTCAATTATTTTCCAAGGAGGGTGCCGCTATATCAGTCTAGAAAATGTTTTCAATATAAGAAATTAACTTAAAGGTTTTAGGACATAAAGAGTATTACATTTAAAACATTGATGAAATATTGCAAAATGACAATACAGAGTCCGAAAATCTGACGGCACCAGGAATATGTATAGGCCTATTTATATTATTATTAATAATATTATATAAATAGGCCTATATATATGATATAAGTTATCAATACCGTTTTCATAATTATTGTTATCTAATATTATGATTTCCATTTCTCTTATATGCCCCCTGTCGTACCTTCAAGTACCTCTAGGGTGCGCATACCCAAATTTGAGAATCATTGTGCCAATAAACGCTAAAGCGCCTGCCCGCACGCATACGTTTGTGTACGACACACATGAACACCTCAACTACTAATCCAGAAAAACAGCATTCTGGGAAGCGCAGGATTTACGTGTTCATGTGTTAGAGGGCATGCATTCATCTATTTTGGTGCTATGGATGCAGGGCAAAAAGGCCTGGACAAAACCACAAACACTAGACCAGGTGCACTTACTGTAGGCCTACTGCTGCGGTCGTTAGTCAAGAAGACGGTTGAAATTGTATGTTGTTGAGGTTGGTGCTCCCAGATTTACACTCCGTCAGGGAGCAGCAGCTCTAAATGGGCCTACGACCCTTTTCTGGTTCTTGTCGAAAAAAGGGCATGTAACACCTGGATACTTTTGCCCCACCAAGAACAACCACCTTGTGCGCCTTGATCCCCACAGCACAGCTGTGGACGGCAATCCAGATTCCCTCACTGAGCCACAGGGGGTGTGTGGGGGGCACACACACATTGCATCCAATCAACCCCTTTATAAATCGGCAATGATGTTCAAATCCCACGGACATGTCATCGGTTGCGGGAGTGGATTTCATTTTGGCCATCGGTCGCTCGCGCACAACAATACAGAGGAGCTCCGTGGAAAATCCCCGTTACAAATCAAGAGTGGGAAGAACCCAGTTATATAAAAACATCTGATTTATCAGGCTCGCGAAAAACAGCACACGCGTTTCCGTGGCGACGGCTCCGTGGGAGCCAAAGCGAACCGAAGCTGTTGGTGGCCAAGTGGGGGATATAGCATAGAATTGCAGCAGATAGAACTTGTCTCCTTCTTTTTTTTAAAACAACAAACAACAAAAGTAACCCTGAGTGATCATTTGGCTTTAAAGGCTAAAAGTAATAAAGAGAAACATTCGTCTGCACTGTGTAAAACCTCTGGGGTTTCATATTCAGTCATAGTATGAATAATGATTCATCTAGTTTCAAATGTTTCACTATTTGTTGTTTTCACAATTTGCTTGCCTCTGATAAATAACTGCTGTTTTCATTAGTCAATGACATCTTATATTGGCCTATATTATGTAGGAAAAAGAAAAAAACATTACACTGAAAAGAACATTTCTGTAGCAGCAACGTAAACGGTGCTGCTGTGTCCACAGAGAGGCCTTTCTATGGAGTCTAGTTCTATGTCTGGGAGGTTGTGTCCTGAGAGCAGGGGATTCCCTAGCTCAGGACCAGCTGATTCCAGCACTGAGTCATCACCTCTCTGCCTGGTTAGCTGGTACCTCAGCATGGGAGCTCGGCTGTTTAACACACAACTCTGGGACCACGTGTGTGCGCACGTGCATGTGCGTGAAATGTTTCGTTAAGGTGTGTGTGTGTGTTGGTATGGTGTCAGTTTGTGGAATTCCCCTTGTGGTTGAAACCTCACGCAGCTGCGTGCTGAGTGGCTGGTACCCCTCTCTACTCCTCTCTCTCAGCACTCAGAGTGAGCTTGGGAGGGGATTAGATTCTGGTCGCACTATAATACAATGGAGGAGCTTACCTTTAAGATTTTCAATTCCAGTTTTGTGTGTATCAGATATTTCTGTTACTTGCTCACAAATGACTAATTAAGATCAAACGATTTTATACAATTTGGATAAAAGCGTCTGCTATTGTAATTTGTAATTGGTAAACATCAAACCAGTAAAAATCAAAATATAACAGTCTTTGGCTGGTTTGTTCGATGCTGATAGCTGCCCAGAAATAGATTAAAACTGTCATAATAATGATCGCAAATGTTGATTCAAGGCCTTGCTCAAAAAGCATTCCTCATTCACTGCTTTTGAACTTCCATAATCTAAATGCAAAAAAAAAATGAAAACATAAATAGAATCGTGTCAACTGACAAGTGTCTCTGGTTCTGGTGTCTGTACACCACAGCTGAGCTTCAAAGTACAGATACCATCGAGGAGTGAACGTGAATGCCACAGCACGTGAACTTGGGGAATTTGCGTTTCATTTTGGATCAAGGATAGTGTTTATGTCAGTCCTCAGACAGACTGGATTTAACTGAAGCCATTTCCCCGCGTTCTTCCTGCTCTGGCTAAGCACACCCCCTGTTCTCAATTATGGTCTCTCAAACGCCTTGGCTAATATTAGAATGACACACACACACACACACACACACCATCCAACTCCTTTTTTCTTCAATTTTTTCCTCATTTTCTATCTTCTCTCTCCCCCTTGACCCAAAACGTTAGCCTTTTCCCACGGCACGTGGGCTGCAGGGATGCCGGCATGTGTGGCGCCGAATTTCCTCGGACCAATTTGAGCTGCTGTGCGCTCTGATTGGTCGGTATGTAGCAGCAGGTAACATGATGTGTTCAGGCCAGCCGAATGAGTGGACGGATCCACTTACCCCAATGCCTCCTCTATTTATAGATAGTGGCCCGCTAATAATGTTGTATATCCTCCTAAGGATATAGGAGGAAGGGTAGAGAAAATGTCAGCCTATGAGTTCTTTAGGAGGAGTAGAGTGCCATTCAGCACTCTCAGTTTCAAACCGAAACAATGTTTTTGTAATGCTTGTTTCAACCACAGTTATAACCAATTGCCTTATCTAAACTAGATAGGCATTTTTATATTCTAAAAGCCATTAGTATTCATGCGGTGTATTTCCCTCTCCAAGTGATTCACCGCCTCGATCTCTCTGGCGTAAAATGGTGATTAAAGTTGGAGTGTTTTATACCTTTCAAAATTATTTTCAAGGCTCTTTAAAGTTAACTTTATGGGGAATCCCATTGTACACCCCTGAGAACCTGGACTTCTCTTCTCAGCACAGTGTTCCCATGCTAAAGACAAGGATAATAACCCGCCAATGACATCATAAGTGGTTCTTATAGAAATCCGACGTTCAAGGCGAACAGGAAGGCTGTCCTTCCTCAGTGCTTGGGATACGCACCCTTAAGGAAAAAAGGAATGCCATGGGTGTGGATTTGGACTACAAACAAATAGATAAAACGTATATATTCTACAGTACGTGTTACTCTCCAGGGTTTCAAGTTACAATTGGTGTGCGTTATTTTATTCTTAGTCAATTCAGGCATAACCTAACTCTATGCCAGAAAATGGCTGTGTATCTTATCCTAACCTTAACCTAATTAAGCCTAACCATACCCATAAAAGCAGTTTAATGCCTAGACGCAACAAGGGAATGCCAGAAAACAGCAACAAAACCAAAACAGATATTGGTGAATCAAACAACCTAGCATCACTTTTCATGCTAGGACAGGATGTAGGCAAATGGCTCAGAGCGTCTGTACCTTCATTTTTCACTGTTTAGGGCATCATCTCGAGTTACCCTTGGAGGACGTGTAAGACAATGCCTCATGGGATTGAGTGAGAAACCCCAGGCACCCAGACAATCCTATGAATAAATTAAAGGAGAAAAGAAAAACACAATAAAAAATTTTTCCCACACCCTGTAAATATAATTCACTGCAAACTCCTTCACCGGAACATGGTCAGTCACTCAGCACGGTGCGACAGACTTTCCCCCAGCACGTGGAAATGAAACACTTACTTTATGAAGACCCCAGGTTACCCCGGGGTCAGTTGAGCGCCATCAGAGACCTGCTGATGAGAGGTTGGCTGAGACAACATGTAGAGCAGATGGTGGCTGGCAAGAGACTCGCTCACAGGTGTATCAGTGTTTTAGCCCTCAAATGCAACCGAATGTCAAGCCATGGGCCGGGTTCAAGAATGCAGTGCCTTAAGGTGGAACATATACACTGCAGTTTGAGATTGGTTGTCGACTTTCTGCAAACTCACAATTCAAAGAATTCTTTGTTTTCTTCCCTCAGATTTGAAGAAAAAAAAAATATAGCGGTTCCCTCTGGTCCCATTTAAGACAACCGAGCTGAGACTTGATTGATGATTGTTTCATTTTAAGATTCAATTGCACTTAATGAATTGCTTAGGGGGAAAATGGAATTAGTCCAGGAGCCGATCAAATCTATACAAAGTTAAGGTGTTTATTTTCTGACACGTGGGCTTTTCTACAAACATCATGCATTGTTCATTTGTTTCTGACAGGCCCAATTCATTCTTAACTCAGACTCAATTACCATTTTTGACAAGCCCTATTTAAGAGCTAGACCAGTGATTCCCAGTCTTTTTTGTCCACACCAAACCAGTATCATCCTCAATTTGTTCAATTAAACTGTAAAAATTTACTGTATATTATAAATATATTAATATTATGAAACTGAATATTATTACAATTATTTTCTATAAGAGATTGTACTGTTAGTGAAATATGATTATTGTGACAAATACAAAATAACAGACTTCAAAACCTATTTATTTACCTTTTAATTACTTTTGACATAATTTTGTATATCAAATTTAACCCACAATCACTCCTGGTTGGGAAGCATGACCTCAGTGCAGGACAACACTACAATCCAGCTAAGCACCAACACTTGTTGGTGCTTTTTTTTGTCCTACGCTAGACTGTCCAGGTGAAATCAATTAGTGATGAGAGCCAATCACATGAAAGAATCCAATGAACAGAGAAAATCAACTGCTATTGGCCCTTGCCGTCTGCGTGTTACGATTAATCTGTAAAGGCGACACATCTAAGAACGCCTCCTCATTAAACAGCAGGGGTAGTGTTTAACATTGCTTATCTTTGTTTACCTTGCCCCGAACCAGTCATTAAATACATCATGTTTTGCTTTATGAACCATATGTAAGGCTGAGATTAAGGTCTACCTCACCTCCCAGGTGTAATTTCATCCAAAAGTAATAAATACCTGGAACGGTCGTTATTTCTAATAACCATGATTATGTTATATATGCATATAATTTTTTTAATAAAATTTTAAGTTTACAATGTATAGTTACCATGTAGGAATTTAACCTACTTCTCACAGTCTGCTGTGTGTGTGTGTGTGTGTGTGTGTGTGTGTGTGTGTGTGTGTGTGTGTGTGTGTGTGTGTGTGTGTGTCTTGAACACAAAAAAAGTCCAACTCAACAAATAAGCACATTAATTTTAAACAATTGAAACATCCCCCCCCCAGTAGCCCCTTATGGATCATGGGGTCAAAAAAGGTTTCTAAAGCTCAGCGAACAGGGACAAAATCCCTGTTATAACATCCAGCAAGCATCCATGGAGAAAAAGAACACACATGTTGGATGCAGACCTCACTGATATGCGATCCACCTTCGTACATCTCACACGTCAGGTTACATTGGGTGCTCCGTTACAACCCTACAAAACGGGGTTGAGAGTGGGATTGGTCCTTCAGCAAGATGGACGGAGCAGGCCCGGGTCTGCGGTATGGAGTGGATTAGGCGTCCTCTCTGCTGAAATCATTTTGAGAAGATCTAATACGTCTGGTGATGGGAAGCAGATGTGACGGTGGAGATGGTTGCAGTTTTAAGTGCGCGGTTACATGACATCAGTGCTATCTGTCGTTACCAGCGGCTCATCTCCAACTGCTGGTGAGGCCAGGCAGGCTTTTTTTGTTTTTACTCAGTGGCCTTTTCGGGTGTTAGTTTGTGTTTATTACGTAACAGGTTGGGTACGATAAATGTACATGTCCGTTTATGTTATGTTTATAAATAATAAAAAACATGTTTTTAACCACACAGCACTGTAACAAAAACAGATTAATCACAAAGTACATAATAAAAAGAAAAGGCACATAAAAGACGTCAATATATGGGGTGTAATCAACACTTGGCTCTCGATGATTGATACTTCATATTTCCAGTTTGTCTTTAATCTAGAGGTTTGCCTGACGTATTTCCTCATGTTTCACACAGTAATCCGTAAGCTTTGGTCTAGCACACATCACAGGGTACCCCAATTCCTCGCCCTCTGCCCAATGAAAAGAAAACCAAACAATACAAATGGTGTTTAATTCAATACCCACCGCCAAACACCCACCCACCCTCCAAGCGCTGCTCACATCTGAAAATTGTTCCAGTCTGCTAAATGCATTGTTGACTTTGTAGCCATTTTGTTCTTTAAAAAAAACAAAAAAACTCTTTCTTTCCCAAACGAAAATCCTGGGCTGGTGTCCAAATCTTGTGCCATGAGGCCAAGAGCCTGCATGTAGTCATACCAATCAGAACACCAGCTGAGCGCCTCTCCGTTTGAAGGTGTGCTAATTTGTGAAATCACTGTGGTAGTTTTGGATAGGAATAAAAACCATGTTGGAGTAGTGTGTAATATTTGGCCAGTGGGGTCAAAGTGAAGAAAACGTGGGTCCCTGCACCATCCGCACAGGTGTACCAAATCCATGTTCCTCAGAATGGCATCCAAATCATATTCCAAGTTCTGTTGAAATGGGGGTTTCAAAATATTTCAAATTGCATTATGATACACACATTACCGCTTTAACTTGTGCCTTCATCTATCCAGATAGTTTCTCTTGTCTGCTTCAAATTATTAATATTCCCACTTGACATACTATTATGGTATTTAATTGTTTTGTTCCACTTAAGTAAAAGTAAATGTGTCCATGGGACTGCGAGCCAAGAGACACTCTGTCTTGTCATCTTTCTAATACAGTTGCAGTTCATGTAAGGAGAGCCTGGCTTCAGATTAGTATTGGGACCCAACAGGGAGTACAAACTTATTTACAGCAATTATTATGCTAGTTAGACACAGTTCTGCTCTCCTCTTCTCCAATCTTTTCTGGTTCCTCCCTCCGTAGCTTAAACCAAGATTTATGTCCAGCCTCCCGCCGCTTTCCATAAATCCTGGAGGAGCAGTTTAGCTTTCAGTGGCTTGGTATATTAACTCTTTGGATCCAAGCACACCTGTTGTCTGGAAACGCTACAATCGGTGGAGGGTATCCAGGAAAAGATTAAACCCTTTTGCGAGGGAAACCAAGCTAAAGAGGTGCAAGGATTTTCACATGTGTCGTGGGCATGGAGAACTGTCCGTCACACCTTCTCTTCTTTGTCTCTTCTAAGCCCTCTGTTCAGTGCTAGCTGAACAGAGGGCTTAGCACTTCTTTACTGCGGTGGGCAAACCCACCGCATCTCAAAGTTCCGTGGTTCTGAGACCACCCTGTGGTGTTAGTGCCTCCTTTTATGCCACTGAGCCACACAATGGGCTGAGCTACAAACTAAACTTATACCTGCTCACTCAGAATAACCTGCTTTTGGCTTGGCCAGCTAAAAACATTAAAATATAAAACTAGGCCTGCAGTTTACAGTATCTGAAGAAGTAGAAGTCAATGCGTTTCTCGTATATAGCTCCTGCTTTCGTACTGTGTACTGTAAAAGTAGTCTTCATGTAGTTTCCTTGTAAAATAATAGTAAATAAGAATAATGTAACCCATAATTACTAATATCTCCCCGCTGGAGAATTCCTTGTACATTCTAACAGCTGCAAAGAAAGCTAAATCTCCATACAATTCCTCTGAGGGACCTATCCAAAGTAGAGCAGTAGTTCATCTAGCCGAAGAAGTTGAACCCCTCAAATGGCTACATCTGTGCTTTGTTTGAAAAACTCACAACCGAAAAACAAAACATGAATGGAAAAATTGACACTTGTGATGGCAGTGATAACTGTGATGATTCTAACAAGGCTGTATCTCAACAACAGCTGCTGGAACCCTCTGCACTGATGAGTTATACAACTGGCCAGAATTAGATTTTTCATCCCTGATGTTGAGAGCATCTGCAGAGCTTTGCTCCAAAAAAAAAAAAAAAACACAGAGAACTATAGTCTGAAAAAAAGAAACAAGAAATCCATCTAATCCATCTATATTCCTGAAAGATCATGGATCATGGAAAAGAATGGAAACTGAATTTCCACTCTGTGTCAGTCAATGGACTCGCACATGACAATAACTAAAGCTTTACTTCTTTCTTCTTGCTTGAAGACTGTGTTCTCATGGAGGTTTAAAAGTACAGAAGACAGAAGACAACTTTGTTCTCATAGAGGTTTAAAGTAGAGAAGATGGCATGTGGCAGCTGTGTTGAGCACAGGCACCTCTACACATTGGCCTCATGGATATAGGACAGTAACCTAACCAAAAAACACACCTCTTCTTTCCTTCCTTCACACAAGCTATTGCTGCCATAGCAGATGTAGGTACACCACTGATGGATTTTCAAGAGAGGTAATCCAGCAACATGTAATTTCTTGAGAGTTGCATGACATTTTTTTTCATCTTTCTGTTTATTTGATTACAATGATTAATGATCGTTCGCTTAGCAGTGTGGGAATCTCCATGAGACCGTTTATGTTTTGGTGCACGTGTCCTTAAATGCACGCTCCCGTGCGCGGACGAACACACGCATTCGCTTGCCTTGTTTTATTTTTTTAGAAATGTGTGCGGGCACGCATGTGTGCCCTGTTAAGCATACTTGCCTGACACCTAACTCTCAGCCAATCAGCTTTTCCTTTGGTTTCTGCCAGGGCCAATCAACTCGCTTGCTTGCCAGGGCAATCCGCAGCCCAGTGACTGTGGTTTTGGCTGTTTTATAGGCTACCACTCACAGGGTAGGCCTCCCAGGTTGCACTGTAAGGATCATCTCCTCTGCTTGCCATACCCTCTCTGTTAGACAGATGGTTAGGTAATCTAATCTAATTTTGTCATCTAATGACAGCGACTGTATGTATTGGAAACATGTGACAGACAGAGCAATGAAAGGAGACAAAAGCCCCACGTCTCTTAAGAAAATACATTCAATGCTTTTCAGCAATTGAGACCAACGGGGCAGATGTCACCATTGGCCCACAAAGTCAAAAGAAATCATAGCCAACTTTATCTGCCAGAATTCTTTAGACTTTTAAGTATTCATTGAATAAGCCAATGTTAGCATTCCTCCCAAATTAATATTTAGGATTTGAAAATTAGCTCATTAATATATAAACAAACATTTGCGATTAGTAGGGTCTATATTAGTTTAAAAATGTAGTAAAAAAAGTCCAAAAAAAGTGTAAATTGAATAGAGACCTTCGATATGCTCTCGCAGAAATTATTACAAACATTTTACTCAAATAATAATTTGATAAAACAAATCGGGACTGCATTGGGAATACTTGGCAACATAAAGAACCACAAATTCATGCTTGCAACGAATCAGGCCCTGGTGTTTGGGAAGCAGTCCATGTGTTACTATTTTAACCAGAAGCAGATCTAGGAGAGCATTTTATTTGTTACTCAACCTCAATGTAATGGAGTGTGCCGCTAGTCCCCTGAAACCAATCCTTCTCAGTCAACCTGCAGATCCATTGAGGTGACAGATAATGGGCTTAAAAATGGCTTTGAACAGTTTGAATGGCCTAAAAACCATCTTAAGTAGCAATTGATTCGATGATTGATAACTTCCAAACATATTGGGAACGTGTCAACCAAGGGAGAGAATTTGGCCTGCCTTTTTCCCCTCCAGGTATTTGACGTAAAGTATTCATGAATGTAAAATGATTTGGCTAAATTAAATAATATTTTCAAGAAAAAACAATAGCTTGTAGAAAATTCCATTTCCTCAGTACAATTGTTGTTGAGTGTGCCAGAACAAACACCTGCTTTGTTTTGTTGTTTTTTCAAATAGTGTAAACTCATTTCTGAACCCTAATAAAGGTTCTTCTCACTGTGGGAAGGATGTATTTAATCCAGAGAGGATAATGGACAAGATATTGTGTCCCTGAGAGACAGAACCCAGAGTGGTTGGGTTTAGCTAGACTATCAGTGCTTCCAGCGAGCCTATCTCCATATCCTCCCTGTAATCAAGACTCACTGGCTCATGATGTCATATCTCAGCATTGGTAATCCATTTTGGATGCTGGAGAAAGACAGTTCCTATTCATTTATGTATTTATTATGCATTTATTTGACTTCACACTATAAAATATACTGTTTGTTTCTGTAGTTCCTCTCCCGTAGATTTAAACACATGCCATTGGGGTCAGAGGTCTGGATTTGCTAGACATACACTTTAATACTCAATAGCCCACACTAAAGTTTGTAAACATTATACGTCTTTCTCAGACACAGGAAATGGAAGATTGAGGTGGCTCTCCCCATCATCCAGTGTGATTAATTCTATCTTAAAAATTCCACCATTACAAATCCTTGAAGGAAAATGTTTAATTACCATGTGGATACAAACCCTTAAGGGAAAATGGTTAATTACCATGTAGCATGAAATGTTTGGTCGATTACAAATTGAGTGTATGAGAAACAGACTTACTAAGAGAAGAAAAATGGACACTAAAAGCATGAATTTGCTGTGAAAATAAACACATCACAGTCTGTGGCATGAGTACCCACTCTGCCAATTCCCGTATCGAGAGCAGTATGTGAACCAAACAAACAAAATACTAATATGAATCCAATTAAAATTCCCTGTGCTGGCCATACAAGGCTGTGTATTAGAATGTACTTAAACCCTTACAGATGTTACTGTCTTTTTGTTTGCTCCTGGCCACAAAATGTCTGGGCATGGCCATGTATGAGTCAATCTAGACTAGTGTTTGATGAACACTATTCATCCAGGCTATCCATCATTCTGTAAAAGGGACGGTTCATGTTATACAGTACCAACTGTGATTTCATTGGACATCTCAAGGCCAACGTCCCTCCCTGAAGGGCTTGTAATTAAACTCAGTTCGAGCAGAAAGTGGCAGAATACAGTTTGTTCTTCCACGTTCCCAGTAGAGGTTGACCGGGCCTGGATTATCCTTTACTGTTTTACATTCATATGGTTTCACGCATTCCCAGTGTGACCAACATCTTCTGCTGTTGGCCTATGGGCAGGAGGCGTTTGAAAGCCTTGTTTTGAAGCGCACAAAAAAAAAAAAAAAAAAACACTGGAAACCTTCAAAACACGTTCTGTTGTGGAAGGTGTCAAGTCAGTTATTAGTTGTCAGCCAGTACGCTACAGATGAATAATGCAAATGATTACAGTGTTTCAGGTAAGTCATTATTGTTGGAGCCTGAACTTAAGAAGAACCAATTTATGATGCGACGGCCAACTGAAAACGCCATTACTGAACATGGCACACATCAACAGCCAAATCTCCATCCCTGTGGTTGTAATACGGAACTTGCAGGAGTGAATTTGCATACTCCAAAAAAAGATATCTGGAAATGCTTACAAACATGAATGCACAAATGAAAAGCAAACAGGTACTTATTTAATTATTTTCTTAAATCAGATTTTCAAACTTATGATGATCCAATTTACTAAGCCACATGGGAAATTCATCCACAACAAAAAAAGGCCCTAAAATGAATACCCATGGTGGAAGAAAACAGAATAAAAAACCCTTGTTTGTAAAAAGGAGCACCATAGCCACTGTTGCTCCTTCCCCTCTCCCGCTACGTTTGAGTCCAGGGTTGTATTGGTATAACCCCGGGTGGAGGGTTATGTAATACGGTGCAGATGAAACTGCTCTTGAAACTCTGAACATGGCACAAACTCTATTTTACATGGCACAGTATGGACACTTGGACAGTATAAAAGGTACACTTCTTGGTTGCTTATAGTGCCCCAAGAGTCCCAAATTTCTGCCCCAGCTCACTGTTTATGTTTAGTAGACAACTGTATAAATAAGTGGGTTGCTGAAGGGGGAGGGGTAGATAAATTATCCTTTGAAAGCTGTAGGGAGAGGATCAGAGAGGAATGCCAGCCACTCAGCAGTGTATAGTATAAAACCAAGTTAAAAAAAATGGACACAGGTCGCTTTAATGCTATATGGATTTAGTGAGGTGTCTTGCTTTTGCCAGAATCTGTTGTGTAAAACCACTTTTGTCTGTAAACTTTCTTAATGTATCTGTTAATGTGAGCAGCTGCCAAGAAAAATTCCTTGTACTTGTCAACTGACTTGGCAAGTAAACTGTCTGATTCAGATTCTATAACACTATGATTTCTGTTTTAAAGGAGTTTAATAATGATTGAGTAGTGTGCCCCCGCCAAATTGATTTTTTATTTCGTTTCTAAATGGAACATGACCACACCAAACACTTGATGTCAGCTGGCGATGGGACCAGAAATGGTTTTGCGGTCACGGTTGAACAAGAGAACAAGTCAGAACAGGCACATAGATAAACCTCACTCCATTAACTGCATGGTGAAATGTGGTAGGGAAATGGGCTATACTGGTATTAGGCAAAATTACTATATTACTTTAATTCCTTACGCAATATCTAGCATTATACAGCTCAATGGAGTTTTATATTCAGCTACAGACTTCATTTAAACGTTTAGGAAATTTGCCAGTACAGGCAAGGTAATGATGTTTAAAACCCTCATACTTTTGTTTTGTTTTCTTTATTCCCAGTATTAAAAATAAACGTTGCCAAGTGCTCCTCTGCTATCTCACACATTTTCCTCGGGAACATTTTTCTCTGGGGATGGCTTATTCTTCATTCTGCTCCGAAACCATAGCAGCAGTTGTGAAATCTAATATTGTTTGTGTTGCCCGTTTTCTCCAGTGCGTTCTGCCAGCGGGGCCAGTGGCTCATGCGTGACCCATCGTACATCAGGTTGTCGAGGGCGCTTGGTGTGCATTGCGTTACACATGATGTGAATGGGCTCTTTCATTCTTCGTACACCATCGCCTGTCGCCTCATTAAAAAGGCTATGTTTGAGCTGATTCTGTGCCAACTTCTGACATGGCTTTGAGACCTGAGACAGGTGATAGGCCTGGTTATGTAGGGGTCTGTATGTGTACAATATCATATTCTGACTTCAATTTCTTGGTTAGCAGCAGTACACTGTAGAATGAGACCATTTTTAGGTCACTTTTCTAAAACGGGTATGTTCATGTACCATGCGCGTATCACAAGAACACACTTGTGCACTCTAGCATGTTGGATGTTTGTACAGTATTATGTATTCCCACCCACCACCCCCAAGCCTTTGATGAAAACATCAAAGCCAAAAGGGACCCGGGTTTGAGGTTTTCCTACGGTAAAATGTCAAAGTAATATTGGCCCCTGCTGCATATAAAACTTTTTTTTTTAAAGGGCCAAGTGATGCTGTACGGTTTCATTACTGCTGTGGTGGGCGGTTGGCTCACCGGTTACATCACCTGTGTATTCTTTGTTTTACAGAGACCAATCCTGAGTTGATATGAATGCTACAGCTAAAATACTGTAAAAAATGAATGACATAAGAAAATTTGATCCGCCTGAAAGCAATCTCTAATGGCTGAAGGTATAACCTAGAGGTATAACCAAGAGGCATATGGGAGCCTGCTGTAATATTTCCTCTGACCTATACACGGCAATGTTTTTTGACATTTTTTTGATAAATCAATCACAGGTTCCCTTAACGCGAAGCAGTGACATGACCCGGTTCTTCCAGAGGGGAATGCCGCAGCTGTTGTCGGCTCTCCTGTTACGTGTGAAACCTCCTCTTTGTGCAAGGATATATGCACGAGGGGGCTATACAGTCATGCTGTTCATCTCAAGTCAGCAGTGCTGGTTCTGGATAGGAGGGCTTGTTACATAACCGGTCGCAGGGATTTTCCTTTCAAAATGAGAAACATGCCTGCGGATTGGAGAGTCGGCATATAGCTCTGGATGAAGTTTAGCTATAAATGTCCATTAAACTTAAACCTCCTTACATTGTGCAGCCATACGGCGGTTGCTAGGGCCTTGGGCAAGGCTGTTTAGGGGATACTGTTGACATGGTCCCTCGGGTAGGTGTTTTGGAGTAATTTTGGAGCATATAAACTTATTTTCCTTCCCCAATTGTACTAGTCTCTTCCAAAACAAACCCCTCGATACATTATATCTCTCAACTTGGCCTAGCATTTGTAATACAACCATTTCCCTAGGCCTAAATGTTTACTACACTAATTCACCCGGTGTAGTCAAATCGAGGAAGAAAAAAAGCCTCCTAAAAACACAATCTCTGTACTTTCTTTAAAGTGTAATTAGAACCACACATCTCCAACCCACCGCCGCACCAGCCAAAAAAAAAGGTTTAGTGATATAATATTTTGGACTTGAGCGAAAACTACACAAAATTGCTACCCTCCATAACCATTCCATCCTGCGGATGTCCAATCATAATTTCAAGCACAAACCCTCCGCCTCTGCCACAGGCATTAGATTAGGATCGTTCTTCTGGGAATTCATCTTTTCCCTTTCTCTCCCTTCGCAAACAATCTAACAGCCAGATAGCGCTGGCAAGGTCCGCCAAGTCCTGCTGAAACAATCAGGTAAGAGAAAATCTGGAAGGGGGTCTCGTTGACTAGTTTAGTCTGGTTGAACAATCAGGAGCCTGGACATGACAGGTTGGTTGGCCTGGTCCCCTGATTAAGTGATGTCTTTTGGAAGCCCTGTTTAGGTTTGGTGCAGCCTTTTGTTTGAAACTCCCAGGGAAACGTCTCCATGAGAGCAAACGGCGTGCACGCCAAGACGAGGACGAGGATGAAGACGTTTTCCCGGCGTCCCTTGCCTTTGAAGAATCAGAAATGGATGCTGTAAAGGCCTCTTGAAAGCGTTCCGTACAGCGCTTGAAGGAAAAACTGCTTTTCACCAGAGGGATCTTTATACATTTGGAGTTCATTTAGTCGACGGTTTTAATGCAAAATGATTTATGAGTGCAATACAAGAGGCTCCAATTCAGCAATATATGTAACAAGAACACAATGATAGATAAATATGCCTCTGCCAACCACCCAAACCCTACCCGCAAACTGCCAACTTTAGTCTGTATGATGGCATCCATATCATAGAGTAGGAGGTGACATTTTCTTCTTCTAGCCACCGTAGGCTACTGTAACAACGGGAGCGGCCCCGCTCCTCCGCTCTAGCTCGCCGGTGTACTGAACCACCGACCGGCGGCCGTTCATTCACCTCACGCACCCTCAATTACGCACACCTTTCCCGCATCTCCTCATCACCGCTCGCTATTGCACGCAATGTTTTTGTGAATGATTTATACTTAGTTGGAACGCTGCTTTATCACTTTTTTACCTAACCTGAACCCACCCGTGCATCACCTGCGCATCACTACCACCATATTAAAAAACACAATAGCGTGATTGCGAGGCACGCCTCTTGAAGTTTAACTCCCAGACGCAAGATCCTGGGTTCAATTCAAGACATGACCTGCGACTTAATACTAATAATAATTTCACTCACTGTAAATGGGTGATTTTTTTTATCATTCTGGGGGGCGCTATAAGTTAATGCTTTTAAATGTGTTGAAATGGTGCGGTCCTGACGCTAACCATGGTTCTAAGCTAACGGTTCACCAGTCACGCGGCTACAGAATCGTTTTCCATGAAGACCTCAGGTGTTCATGGAAAAGTCCAATGTGATTTTAAATGTTGCTGGCAGGGTGAGCTGCAGGTTAATCCATTTCAAGGTCACCTGAGCTTGTCAACAGTTAACGTATGATACTTGATTGCTCAAGAAGCTTTGCAGAGGCAGACAAGGTAATTTTTGTGTCATCATTATTGGGGATTTGGATCCTCCGCAGGGGAAGGTGAACGGGTCTGAGTATTATATTATATTTTCCTGGAGGATTGCAGTCATACTACACTGTCAAGTAAATACCTTTCCAGTGACAGACTACTGTATCCAGTGCCTTGTCTTTTCTCTCATCAAGAAAATAGTGTAATTTAAACAAAAAGGTATTTCAATTTCAAAGACCTGGCGTGACAAGTCGAGCTAAAATATGACAGCGGAGCAGATGTTTTTCAGTGCTGCGGTAGAGCCTTGGATGCCAACAGGTGTTTTAAGTGCACAGAGGCTCCAACTAACAACCAGGGTCAAACCCAACAGCAGCCAAGGCGGGTCAATACTCAAGGAATCCAAATGGAATGCTTTCCCCTTTGTTCCCGTCATGACAGTCTCACAGGAAGTCCCAGTGACACAGTAGGAACAACTGACGGGCTCCCCTAGGTTCTGCCCTAGGTTTTAACACAAGGACATGGTTATCCTTGATACAAGTGCCTATAGTAGGAAACCTTTGTTATTCTGGATAACGTAACTGGGCTTGATGGATACCAGGCTGTGCACGCCTCGGGCCAAGGTGGGTTCGCTTTTGCAGGATATCCTTACAGGTCAACGTAGAGTTCATTGCAAAATGGTACCTTTTGAAATGTTGTCTCTGACTGAAGGTGTCCATACTTTTACTGTCTATTTGTTCACAATTTGTTGAACACCATGCACGCCTCTCTATTCTCCAAGAAACACAGTCCTTCACGAAGTTTACAATGGACTGTTTCATAGGAAATGTACACAGTTATTATGCAAGTATATTCCTATATAAACCTATCACTGGATCTTGGGGGGAAAAATCTATTCTTGAATAAATGAAAAAAAGCTGGTTTAAAGACATTACTTTAACAAAATATTTCTACAATATACTGGATCTATAGGCTAGCTTCAAATGTATTTCACCACTTCATGATTAATTGTACAGCTCTAAAATATAATTCTAGAATCAAAAATAATCAGTTCAAATACTGGTTCCCCAACTCTCATGTGTTTTACACGAGTGTTATGTATACGGTGGCCTGTACTGTATACTTTCTGCATGCCATGAAGGGATTTTATGAAAAAAATATGCTATTACCCTGGATAAGTGGAGTGGTTAAGACTCTTGTGGACACGCTGATATCCCTCCAAGGCCAAGAAAGGTAATTGACAATTTGGACAGCTAGGTATTATACGAACTCGGTTTACAAAATAGGTTACTATACAACTTTACTACCACTGTGCACCAATACATTTTATATACTGTATCACACAGAAATAACCCACATCCTCAGTTACTCCAAAACTCTTTACATTTGGCCCCTAGCTCCTTTGGAGGCCATTACTCTGGGATTTCTTTACTAAGCAGCCTTTACAGCTCTTGCTTACTAGTTAATTTGCCCATAATTTAGATTCGCCCTCATGACGCACTTGCTCATGGCAGACCATGAAAAAACATGAGAAGTAATTCACAAGATTCATAACTTACCTCCAGAGCAAACATTTCACCTTTGGAATCCAGTCAGACGTTTTAGCCATTTGTGCCAGCATATATATATATATAT
>JAODLI010028774.1:8839-20159 GCA_027575585.1 Percopsis omiscomaycus | reverse complement strand
CCCCCGTTATACTGTAGTTTAATTTCAGTGTTCCAGTGGGGGTTTCCAAAGTCAATATTGGAAACGTGCGCTGGCCTTTGTGCCTTTCCTGCCTGTTGGGGACCAGCCCTAGGATAACAAAAGCCCACTAGTCCCGCTCTTTGTGCCCCAAATCAGTGCTTTATCTCCTGGAAAGTGCAGCGCAGCAGTCCGGCGGGGACAGGGTTTCTATTCCTGGCGGTGTGTGGCCAGAGAAGTCCCTGGAGTAACTCTTGGACCGCGCTCGCCTCAGGAAACTACACAGGCCCGCGGTCTGTACCGCTGTCCGAGATAACCATCGTATATGGAACACACCGCCCCCCCCCCTAATCTCCTATCACAGGCATAAAAACACCAGCCCACCTTCTGAATGTCAACAATATCAGCAGCCTGGATTACACGGCTCCTAAACATGAAGGGTTTTTTTATCAGTTGGAGTGGAGGAATCAGTGGAGGAACCTCTCCTGCCCGAAATGTTCCTTTCCCGTGACCCTGCTCTGCCTTGTGTGTAACCGGGTGCGGGTGTCACTAATGTCCCAGGTCGGCTCAGGCAGATAGCAGCACAGCTTGGGCTGATAGGGGCCAAGACCAGAACAGGACAGGACAAATAAAAAACAGCTGAGGTCAAAAGAAAGATATAAAGAAAGAACGATTACACACATTTGACGTGTCGTATTGGTATTATAACACAATTACAATTTATATTTCCACTTCTCCATTACACTCTAAATCGAACTTCTGCTTCCTGAAGTTGCTTCCGAAACCAAAACCGCAAAAAAATCAGAAAAGAGAAGGCGAGAACAAAGCTTGGGAAGTGAAACCGTAAAAAAAACTAAGCGGTTTTACCGGCAAAGCCGCAGAGGGCAGGAAGCACCCCTGGGCTCCAACGCTTTCCTCCCTTTAATTGCACGTGAGGGCTGGAGGAATGCTCGCACCTGAGACGGAGGACCGGCTTGCCCCGGGGGCCGTGGGGCCATTTGCATCAGCGTTAACCCGTTTTTACACCGAACCTTGACAGCATCAAACGGTCAAAGAGAAACAAACAAAAAAGGGGACTGTCTCTGAAAGAGGCGATGTTTGCTGGCCATTCGCCCCCCCCGCCGTCTTAAGTGTTTGCGGTGGTGTTTTTGTGGGGGAGTCCCTTCGCGGTTTGTCAATATCCCACCGAGGACAAGCAAACCCGCGGAGGCACATGAATGAGCCGTGCAGACAGCGAATACACAACCCAGAGAGAGCGCGCGGGTACAGTGTGTATAACTGCAGCGTGAGCCGTGAGCTGCAATGATTAACTTTGCGAGATCAGACAATGGCCAATTCTTTAAAGTTGCTCAGCGCGCAGTGCAAAGTTTGCCATCCCACACAGTTGGGGAGTGAAAATACACACACATACACACACAGAGAGACAAATACACACCCTGTGTGCACAGGTGAGATAAGGCCAGGGTTAGGCACTGATTCACTCATACCTGATAAGGAGAAATGTGACCTCACCTGAGCCAGTGATACAGTGAATAACACAGCTAGTACCTTGGCGAAAAGAAACAAGACATTAAGTGGAAAAAGAAAATCCCATCTCACCTCTGACTCTTTATTAGCTTGGTTCTGGTAGTCTATCACTTGCAGAGTCCGTTTGATAGGCACCAAGCTTCCAAATTCATCGTATGCCACCATAGCTTTCAACACAACCACAATATCCACTTTAATTCCTGGCGGGTCAGCTCGCAGTAATCCACATTTGGGGGGGGGGGGGTAAAAAAAACGAGCCGAAAAGTGTGCGGCGCGTAGCCTATATATAAAACAAACAAATAAATAAATAAATACACCGCGTTATTCCTCTATTTTCTTCTCTGTGCGGACATGGCTCCCGTCACAATCTATGACTTGTCTAAACTTCGGTCTGATGTGGACAGAGGGAGGGATGTGTGTCCTATATACTCCAACGGGGTGGGGTTAAAGCCCTGCGAACTCCTCCTGCCTGCGTTGGAGGATGTCGCCTAACTCTGTTTCACTCGCACTGAAAACAGCAGTGAGATTATTATAATTTTTTAAAGAAAGTGTTTATAATTAAAAAAACGACCCAAGAAGGACCGAGAACGCAAAGGGTAACGTGTAGTCGCTTTGGTTAAAAGCGTCTGCAAAATTACTAGAATGGAGCTCAGTCGTCGCTGTTTAAATCTGGGTCCGGGGCTTAGAGCCTTGGATTTAGACGGCTGTAGGCCTATTACAGTAGCCAATAGGCCTACTGTAATACAAGTGCTCTTGAAATGGATCATAACTCAATGTAATCCCATCCAAATCTATGTTTGACCGTTCAGGTGCAACAAATAGTGGTTTGTCTCAGTGGCATAGTTTGTGTTTGCCTATAATGACTTGTAAATGTAGTCATGTGAAAAAATAAATAATGGCGGAGATTAAACTGATCAAAAAATATATATTTTTATCGGCTATTTACTGCACATTATTAGCTCCATATCTTGTTGAGTGAGTTTAATCAAAGGTAAACGGCTCTCTGGAGGTGAGGGGGGGAGTGTTTGTTCTCTGCTTTAGCCAACAACAGAGGGGTCATATGAGTGGTGGGGTTCGGGGGGGGGGGGTCAATAATTACAATATCAATGGTCAGAGGACACTGATACACACAGCTGTCTGCGCTGAAACCTGTGTATTGATGTGGGGTGTGACCAGCTCTCGCTTGTTAATTGGCACGTTGGCTTCAATGAAGGTCAAATGGAGGCCAGTTTCGCTGGAGGAGCAGGCCGCGTTTCCCCATTAACGCCAGGCCCACTGGCACGAGGTCGCTCGTCCAGACGGACACAACAACAACCCCTGGTTGCCCACTCCCGCCCAACAGACACATTGTAGGTGGGAAGGCGAGGAAGGGAAACAGGGTCAAACGACTAACTGACAATGGCGTGAAAACAGATAGTAGGTGATTATTAACTTCTAACTACACCTGGAACTAGCCTACAGCGTTATGGCAGGAAGTGTGTCACCCTACACACCTGTACAGCCGCTGCCCAGATGGACCCCTGTGATGGTGTGTGTGACGGTGTGTGACGGTGTGTGACGGACAAGGAAACAATGCTGTTAGGCAACGCTGTTAGGGTCTGTTAGCCACGGTGTGAAACTGCGCGCGAGCGTGTTTCGGGCAAATGGACAAGACTGATTTTCAAATTCATCCCCCTGTGTCAACGGAGAGGTGCTGGGCCCTTAGTGTGTGTGTGTGTGTGTGTGTGTGTTGGGGCGGGGTTTGTTCTCTGAGCATCTGCCGCAGGCCAACAGGAGACCAAGTTCTGTGGTTTTATTTAGTTCAAATATCTCGCCACACAGTTTGCCGTTGGACGTCACCGGCAAACATTCATTTTCTTTCCTGCGCTACTGTACGTACATTAGGCTCAGCTCTTAGACGGTTTAAGCACTTTGCTTCTATCTTGGCTGTTAGTGATTATTTTGAGGATTGAATGGTATGTTGATAGGTAGCCTAATGTATGATGTGAAATGTATAGCTTACGTTAGCCCTGATGACATGCTGTTGTCATTATGCTAACAGAATGTTATTTGCTTTCCGTGTGTGACCTACTCAGCTGTTGACCTATGTACTGATGGTAAGTTGCTTTGGACAAAAGCGTTTGCTAAATGTCGTTAATCTAAATGTAAGCAAATTTACAGCACACTAGTGTACTGTATCCTTGCAGAGATATCTTTAATATCCTTTATCACTCCAAAGAGATTATGTTATTATCTAGATGGAGGTGGTCTCCACAGCTGTCTGGATATCGCCCTCTAATGAAATGTTGAGCGTGAGGAGTCAGAGAGATACCAATAAAATAATGTCAACAAATGAAGATGCCATGTCTAGGAACAGTCTTGTGTATAGTGGGTGTTTCCTAAAGGGGGGCCACGTTCGTGCAAACCCGGCAGCGTTAGTCACTTGGTACAGGGAGACACAGGGCTGAATCAGTTTGTCTGGGACAGCCAACAGCTGGCTGGCTGGCTGGCTGGGACCTAAACCGAGTAGCTAACAACATGGCCAGGCCTGCCTGGAGACTCCTCTGAGCAAGGCCTGTGTGAGAGAAGGGGTATTCCTGTTAACACACACACACTGCGGGTTGTGAAACAGTCGTTCTCAACTGTCGTTAAGTCACGACCCAAAAATAATTGAATTTCGTAAACATTCAAATGTATTTCACAAAATTATTTACGCAGTTATCCACAACGTCTATATGCACGGTTGAAAAACGCCTGCGCACCTTGCAAAAGAGAAGTTTGGTTAAAAAAAGTTAGGCTTTCTGACAGAGCCGAAAGAACACGTCCTACTTTTGGCTCGGGACCCAGCAGTTGAGAAACCCTGTGGAGACACACTACTCCAGAGAGGTAGAGTGTGACTCATGCGGTCTTTGGCAGGGACAGACGGAGCCTCAGGGTGCCAAAGGATTAAACTGAAAACACACCATCCGCATCAGCACAGGACTAACAGAACCTGACAGCTCAGCGTTAGGTAGGCGGTCTGGGGTTCAAACCACACTGCTGAATGCTGACAAACTTTAAATGGTCTGAGGTTCCCTCTGGAAAAACTACTGCCCTCTGGTGGTGGAGGCTGGCTGCAAAACTGTAGGTGTGCGGGCAGCAGAGCTGAGTCTGCCCAGATCTATAAAAAAATATTCTCTCGTATTAATTCATGTTATGGAAGTCAAATATTCTGCCACGTAATAAAATTGTGAGTTTTCTTATCACACCACATTGTCTCTTATCACACCAGATTATGACCTTTCAACTTTCTGCCCTGACAACATGGTTATCATTGGCCTCACTGGACAGTGCTGATAACTGACAACTCACCAGTCCACCAGCTGCCGTTGTGAGATTGTGAGATTTAAAAAAATAAAAAATAAATGCAATTTTAATTTTAATTGACAAAACATTGGACAAAACCTACTTTTTAAATTGTGTTAAGTGGCAGACATAAGATTAAAGGGTATGTGGTGTAAATCTTAGCTTTGATATTAGAGGAATGAGAGCAATTACTGTGATTAATTGTGATGGTCGGAGAACAGAAGGGTTTGAGACCCAGAGAAACTCAAGTAAGCTCGCGTTACGTCGGGTGTTCCAGGCCCACGCTACTGTTCCATTACCCCTCTCAAAGTTGATCAAAACAGCGATACCAGCTGGTGGCCCCACTTAGATAATAGAGCCATTTAAGCCGTCTTGGTAATGTCAGTGCTGAACTGCCTGTAAAATGAATACAAATCACAGCTTCGGTTGCATAATAGCGTTTATATTTTGTCAGGCCTCACCCTCAGATTTACCCTGGTTGTTACAAAACAGAGCAAGATAACAAAGAACCACAAGTTGGGACTAAAACCGGTCAAACCTTTCCTCAGGCAGGCCACTTTCAACCTTGACGCGTTGCTGTGGGCCTACATCAAAGCAACTGTCCTGTGTAATGGCGTCAGTCAGAATAACTTTAATAGTAGACCTACCTAAACATGGGCACTTCATTGCAAAGTGAATAGGCATCTGTCCCTAGAGAAGGTTGATCCTGAGCCATTCTATGCGTCTCTGTATTCATGCATTGGGACAAGTAGAGTTCAGTAGCTGTGAGTGCTCTGGTTGGGTCCTGGACCCTGACCATCACCTTTAGGAGCGGGAGCAAGGTATTTAACGTTCCTTTTCGCCATAGAACTGGGCAGGCCAGGCTCGCAGGCAGAAAGCTTTAGTGGAAAACTTCCACAGCACCTACTACAGGGGCAGACGAGCCAACCGGGTCAAAGGTTGAGCTCAACAGGATCATAAGAGTGCGTATGAGGCAGATAGATTTGATTTCGGTCAGAAGCGACGGAAGAAACTACACATATCTGATTGATGTCACACTCTGTCAAAGGGCTGCATTGAAGCGTTATTTGACCAACATGGATTGGACCATAAAAAACCCGAGATCTAAATAGGCATTTTCACCATGGTGACTACAGGAAATATTCATAATTTGTCTATAAACGTTCTCTCTGAGAGTACCAGTACAGTAGTGCAGACAGTTACTGAATGTGTGTCCATAACTCTATACTGAAAGCTGGCACAAAACACAGGTGAAGGTCAAACGACTGCTCTGATTTAAAGCATCGGGCTGGCTCCCAGGGACTGCCTCTCCCACAGCTCTGTTTACCCGAACCAGAGCAACCCATCACACAGGGTGACAACATCTGCGCTGTAACATCTCCGCCACTGCAGCTAGTGGCACAGGAGGCCAAACACAGGGGCTGTTTATGAACTCTGATTGGCCCGTTGCGCTGCCCTCAGCCACTGAAGGTTCATACCCAAACATCTCAGGGACACGGTGATAAAAAAGAGATTATGAAGAAATTGTTATGCAAGGTCTGAGGGAGAAGGCAACAAAACTAAAGTCTGTAGTGTATGTTAGTGCAGTGTGTATATATACAACCACGGAAAAGATTGAGACCACTGCATATTTTTTAAATATGAATATAATATATCTATATATTAAATAATACAAAAATAAATATATAAATATAGTTAAAATGTGATATATATATAAATAATAAAACAATGTGCAGTGCATGCCCTACTTTTTTCTTCCGATCCTGAAAACATCACACATTCTATTAAAAAAACATAAACAGAAAAAAACAAAGGGAACTGTTGGTGAGAAGTCACCGTCAGGGTTTCAGGCCAATGCTGGTTTGTTTAGACTGTGGCTGGCGAGTCTCTGAACATTTCCTGCCTCTTTGATAGGTAAACAATCAGCCTGATAGAGCACGGAGATATCGCGTGGTTAGTGTGTGCTCGGCCGGGTGTTGTGAGTCAAAACAACTAAGCGTTGCTATGGACGATTCATAAGGAGTACCTCCATCCCACAGATTCCGTCAGTATGAAGTGATAGACATAGGGTGTGTGTGTGTGTGTGTGTGTGTGTGTGTGTCTGTGTTTGTCAAACAATACACCCACAGTCAGACAAAGAACGTCTCCCAAACTGATCATGAGTGACCACTTTCCAAAATTAGAAACTCAGTTTGGTGTTACTCAAGTTCCGCAAGTTTCTGTGGAAAGTTCAAGGAGTCACCAATAACAGAATGCACACATGGATGAGAATTTACTGTCTATTAGTGAATACTTTATAAACTATATAGCAAGATGCTCCTTGTGAAAATCTCTACCAAATGAAAATAAAATTGCCTTTTTTTAACATAATTTTTAAATAATATCCCCCAATGACTTAATTTCTTATTTCGGACGGGGGAGAAAAAAAAACATTTTCCCAATTAAAGGTATATTGAATCTTCACGTTGGCATTCGTCATAAAATAATCCATAATTTGTGCTGGATTGGAAACCACCTATGTTTTTCACCCTCCATTATTTCTCAAAAACATACTTCCAATGTGTCTACAAAGCTTTCTGTCTCTACTGGTAGAACGTGTGCTCAAGTTATTCCGGTTTGCAAAATCATTGTTGTCCTGTTTTTTTGGATTAAAAATGGAAATAAACATAAAAATAAAAAGGAGTAATTTGAGAATGTATTTACATACATATTTGAGAAACAATGGATGTCAATTGAGGTAAAAATAAATAAATACCTACCACGAATACAGCATTAATTATTGCGGAATGTCAGCATTGGGACTTAATATTAAAGTAATGAAGCGACAGAGTCAAGGGCTTAACAAATGTTTAGTATTGTTAGATTTGACACTTTGTAATTTCATTTGATCTGGAAACCTTCATTTTAACACCCTGTGAATACGTTTGGGAAACCAGGGGACATAAGTTTTGATTTCACACAGATAAGACGAGTCAGTTTCATAGCATGCACCACAGCAGATAAATAAAACAAACCCTTCAGATACAGGAAACGAAACACTGTGGTCTGTAACACACACCTATTCTAGTTACACATTTAAAACTGGGAATGGTTGAAACATTTCTGAGCAACATACATTCCAGGGGAGTGGATGGAAGTTGTCTGCTAAGAAGCTATTTACATGGTTCTAGTCAGTGCTGTCAGGCTGTGAGTCTGTGTGTGTGTGTGTGTGTGTGTGTGTGTGTGTGTGTGTGTGTGTGTGTGTGTGCGTGTGTGGCAAATGGCAAATGGCTGAACCGCGCTAAAAATGGCGGCAGTGGAGCACTTCAAAAGCACCTCTCCTCTGTTTTCAGGTAGGGCCGAAATGAAGGGAACCCGATCTGTGTGGAGCTCCGGCCTTGTGAATAGAAGGCCCCCCTCCTCCTTGACACGACCCAACTCTCAAGGCCTTTGTAATGGAGAACCTCCACTGTTGGCCCCTCATATTTTTAGGCAGGGCTATTATTGTTGTGTTCCCTCTTAGCGTGCCCCAGGATGTGTGCCACGTAGAAGCTCATAATTCCTGCTTTGTTGTCATTATTCTGCCAAAGAATGGACGCCACACCCCGAGACTTGTGCCTCACTCTGGTTCCCGCTAGACGTGCGTTTCTATGCACACAAATAATCCCTGGTACAGCGGCGGAACTAAGACTGGCTAAGGCGGTGGTGGTGGAGAGGGTGTGGCATCAGATTGCCTTCAAACAGGACGTCAGAGATCACAAAAGCTGTTAAAGATAAAGGTGAATTATTAATCAACATCCACTTTCGTTGGAAAGAAAATAAATATCCTTATTTTACAGTGTGTATGTCTTAACAAATCATTTGGTGAATTAAACAAATAAAAAACAACCAGAAATAAAGTGTATATATATATATATATACATATATACACTGTGTATATATATTTATGTTATAAAACCTAAAAAGATGCATGTATTTTTTGTTTGGCAAATCAAAATGTAGTTGCTGGGAGTGCTTATCCACTCTCTCTCCAACTGTCCAGTCAAACAAAGAGAAAAGCCTAATCTAACCTTTTCACATTTTTTCAATAAAGAGAACAAAGTAATGCTGAGGAACCTTTAGTGCCGGGGACCTGTCTGTCTGTTAGACAGCTGTCTCTGCTCTCTCTCCCCTGCCGAGAGACACACGTATTGTCTTCAGCCGGCTACATAGGTCACATACTACTGTAGGCTTACATGGTGTGTGTGTGTGCACGAGTGCACGTGCATGTGTTTGTCATGGGGTAGATAGAGGCCAGGTGATTTCTGTGGGAAGTCATCCCAGCAGCACTAATTACCTGTGTGAAAGGGACAATTGAGATGTAATATAACCTAGTGGGCGTGGCTGGGGGCAAACCAAGAGTGTGTGTGTGTGTGCGTGTGTGCGTGCGTGCGTCTGTGAGTGGGGTGGGGGTGTTGATGGGGGGATGGAATCTGGAATCACAGGCAGAGCGACTGGACTGTTTATCAACAGAGACGTGAATCTGACACAGTTGTCTCCAAGTATCACGTTCCAACGTCACATGTTGGCTGTCCATCACCCCCTTCCACCCACACACGCACACACACAGGTGTGAATTCACATTTCTGTAATTGAGCTGTACTCTGACCCCAGCTTGTATTAGTTAGGTTTACGACAAAAAGGCTTTATTCAAAGGTAAAATAAATGTTATGGGTCACAAAAGTATTTTAAAATCCCCTGGCATGAATAAGTGGTCCATTTCTTTCTCTTGCGGTAAAGTCTCAGATATCAGACATATAATTTGAAACTAACAAAAATAGCAAACTTTGTAACCAACAAGTAATCACATAAGAAGGCACACTGACCCCAATAAATTCTCTCCCGTTCCATTTGATAATGTCTGGCAGGCTGACAAGGTTTCGATCTGAGAACAGAGTGGGACGTTCATGTAAATCGGGCCCCAATTCAATTTTCTATCTAAAAAAAACCCCCAACAGCTATTCTCATTTTAGTGTGGCCCTTATATCGATCACAGGAACTGATGACAGGTGGCCGATCATTCTTTCACAGTGTGGGGGCTGATGTGGTTACTGAGGGGGAACGGTGAAATACTGGCCCTGGATCAGTGGATAAACGGATTTGAGGCAGGTCGCCCGAGGACAGATGTTACTCTACAGGATTAAACCTTTTGTGATGCGACTCTGTGCTGTCATTTGATTGGATCATCATCATTGTAATCATATGTCATTATAAACACAAGACACCCACACAGGAAAATGGGAAAGGAAGGAAAGGAGAAAGCTGAGAGCCATTTCCACCAGTTTCTGGGGTTCCACAATATGCAGCTGGGAGTCCCTTTACATTATAAAGCACTTGCTCTTCCATTATAGCAATTGGCATTCAACCCAAAACATTCACTGAACTACTCCGGACGACTTCGAACGGAGTGCTCTGACTGGGGAAAGATGAGCTGAAGTATGATCTAAATCTCCATCTCTTGTGTGTGCACATGGTTTAAAAATGGTTAAAAATGATAATTATTCCTTTATCTAGGTTACATAAAGACTTTTTTGTTCTAAAACATCACTTAGTGGACCCTCAAGGAAACAACACATGATAGATAAATAAAAAATATAAATGAAAGATCAAGAAGCCCTGTAGAAATGACAATTGACTTTTAGGCCAGCTATACGATTTAAGAAGTAAAAGAAAGTCCATAGGGTAAGACATAAGCGTGTTCCTCGTAGGACAAAAGAGCTTTCTCTGTCGCCAAGGAGCTGCTTCCAGCCAAGGACTGGAGGAACCTCGTCCTCTGTGGCAATGTGCTCGAGGTGTGCAAATTGGGAGTATTGTTACATAATTTCACAAACTTTACATTTTGGGTAGGGTATTTCCTTAGGTAGCGTATACATACATTAAGGAAACCTTTGAAGAGTTCATAAAATGGTGATTGTGAAAAATAAGTTATATACTGAGGGAAATCCTATTTTTGCATTACAAGCTAATGAAGTGCCAAAACAGTTTGTTGGCAATATATTTTACCGGACTGTGGCGCCCTCTACAGTCCAGAAACTATAGAAGCTGCTAGATGGCCTCCAACCCGTAGAGGGCAACAGAGTTCTGAAAAATATTTTATTGCACTAAAACTCTGGCGGTTGGTATTCATATATCGTCCAGGTTTTATTAACACTGGCTGTTAATGTTATTAAAATTGATTAGACTGCAAGTACAATAAATGCAAATACCAAGAATGAATACACAATATGACAGAATGAGAAAGCTTTTATTTCTTTATTTAGAAGAGAACGAGTACACTAGTATTCATATTTTTAACATTAACATTAACATAATATTTCAGTGGTACTGGTCAGCACATTGACAAACTAGTTTAGCAACATATAAAAAAACCAAAACGATGTGTTGCACAAGACCACAGCAGCAGTACAGCTTGTTGCAGAGGCCCGTCTCAGAGTAGAACTTCATGAATCCTCTT